>JAFMOC010000606.1:80000-132500 GCA_019802505.1 Corydoras sp. C115 | reverse complement strand
CAACTTGGAGAACTCAATTGACTTGATCCATGTTTTTGGACTGTGGGAGGAAACCGGAGAACCCGGAGGAAACCCACACAGACACGGGGAGAACATGGAGACTCCACCGAGATGGGGATTCGAACCGGGAATCCCTAGTGCTGAGAGGAGAACGTGCTAACCACTAAGCCACCATGCCGCCCCTATATATATATATATATATATATATATATATATAACTATATATATATATATTATATATACATATATATATGTTTAGATATTACAGATACACCCAGGACACGGCGCCAATCTTACACAGACACACACACACTATATAGGGGCAATTTAGAGCAGCCTCTAAATTACTGAATGGAATCTGCATTTTTATTGGACTGGCAGTCCTGCGGGACGCCCTCAATGGACTTTTATAGTTATAATATAGTTTTCCAGTTGTTAAATGAGGGTCACCTGATCACCAGTGGTTAGCATGTTCTCCGGTTTCCTCCCACAGTCCAAAAAACATGGATCAAGGTCAACTGAATTCTCCAAATTGCCCCATATAGAGTGTGTCTGTGTGAGTGAGTGTGTGCCCAGTGATAGATTGGCGCCCTGTCCTGGCTTCTGATGTTCCCCCCCCCCCCGGGACCCTAGTGGGGGATAAAGCGGAAGATAATGGATGGATGATTATTGCACGGTGGCTTATGGTTGGCATGTTCTCCTCTCAGCGCTAGGGATTCCCGGTTCGAATCCCCATCTGGGTGGAGTTTCCATGTTCTCCCCGTGTCTGCGTGGTTTCCTCCGGGTTCTCCAGTTTTCCTCCCACAGTCCAAAAACATGGATCAAGGTCAACTGAATTCTCCAAATTGCCCCATATAGAGTGTGTCTGTATGAGTGAGTGTGTGCCCAGCCATAAATTGGCGTCCTGTCCTGGGTGTATCTGCCCAGCGCCCGAAACGTTCTCCCCTGGATGGGCATGGGAACCCCCCGCCCCCCCGCGACCCTAATATATGATAAAGCGGATAATGGATGGATGGATAAATAAAGTATTCTATCTATCTATCAGAGAGGAGCGTCCTCTGGACCTCGCCGTCTCACATGTAAAATCTGACATGGGTTCGGACGGCTAATCTACTACACAGCCCTGACCAATCTGGTCTCCAACAGGAAACTATCAAATGGCAGCTATTCCAATTACTTAACAAACGAAACCATGGACCTCGCGGAATGAGCCACAAGACAAAGGCAAAAATTTGTGTGGGAGGAAAGTAAATGCCTTCTGTCCACAACTGAGTGTAAATGGAGGACTAAAAGGCCTAAATCCTAAATATACACGACGCGTACATGTCACTTTAGGAGTTGACAGATTTTCCGACAGGCTGCTCTCACAGGAACATCGCGAGTGACCTTATTTCTTTCAAAACAAGCCCTGTGGATTTTTTACAACCCCGCTGTGGTCGCATACATCCATAAATGTATTATTCTTTTAGACAATCCTCGGTTACAGCTGCCTGACTGAGACGGCTCAAACATAAAGCTCTGTATTTGTATCCAGCGTTAATTAAGAAAAGGATTGGTGTCTATAATAGTCTTGTAAAAATAATACAACCCAGATGCTGAGAGACACAATAAAATCCACTGAGTCAAGTGCTACCAAATTCCCAGAGAATCACATGGTAACCCCGGCTCGGCTAAACATGATGATTTAGTTTGATCTGTTTGGAGTTTATACTTTTTTTTTTTTTTTATGGGTGTGGTCGCTCAGCGTGGGGCGGTGAAGGCTGGAGGTTTAAATCCAGAGTCAACTGAAGTGCAGGCCCTTAAGCAAGGCCTTTAACCCTCATTGCTGCAGGGTTGCTGAATCAGGCTTGACCCTGTAATCTAATCCCACCCAAAGCTGTGAGTCACGTTGAATAAAACCATCTGCAAAACGAGCCGATTCAATGTAATGTAATGAAACGGCCTGATTACTGGAGGACAGGTCTACAAATCAGGAGTCGTCGTGAGGCAAGTGAACATTAATAAACGCAGAAGAGCACGTTTATGAGAAACGTCTAACATTTCATTTAGATTTATTAAAAAATAGAATCGAAACCCTTATTTTAATCCCAAACAGAGCAGCAGTGACTCCGCCCCTGGAATGTTTAATGGTATTAGAGAATACAGAGCAGCTATTATAAACATAATATTATTATTATGCTATTATAGCAATTATAAATATCTCTTAACATGGAATAAGTTACAGTTTTGTTTAAAATTTAAACAACATCCATTTATCCATCCATAATCTTCTGCTATACTAAGGGGGGGGGGGTCCCTATGCCCATCCAGGGGAGAACGTTTCGGGCGCTGGGCAGATACACCCAGGACAGGACGCCAATCTATCGCTGGGCACACACTTACTCACACAAACACACTCTATATGGGGCAATTTGGAGAATTCAATTGACTTGATCCATGTTTTTGGACTGTGGGAGGAAACCGGAGAACCAGGAGGAAACCCATGCGGACACGGGGAGAACATGGAAACTCCACCCAGATTGGGATTTAAAACCGGGAATCTCTAGCGCTGAAAGGAGAACATGCTAACCACTAAACCACCCTGCCACCCTCTTGAACTAAAGAGTTTACTAAAGAGTTTACTCTCATTCATACCAACAGCTGGGATAGGCAACAGTGATCTCACGTGTTTTGCGATGATCTGAAAAGCAGAGTTTGGAGAAATTAACTGTATTATATAAAGCATTGATTTGACCTTTTAATGAATATATTACAGAACTCTGCAGTGGGTTTTATTCAAAGTGCTTTATAAGTATCCTAACTTGACGGTGGGATCAGATATCTCCAAATCCGAACCTCTGAATTAACCATATTAAACAAAGTGTGGAATTGTTGGAAAGATGAATTGGTTTACACCAAGGTTTAAAAGGTCCTGAATGGAACCCAAAGTGACTTTCAGGTACCTTCACTTGGTCAAAGACCAGGGTCAGTCATGAGACAGAACACTGGGGCAATAAAGATCAAGGGCCTTAAGGGCTCAAGGGCCCATATCGGGAACTTTGGTGGATCTGGGATTCAAACCCCCAACCTTCAGATGAGTACTCCAACACCCGAACCACTGAGCTACCATTCCATAACATACCACAGCGTACCAATGAAAACAGGAGATTACATTATGTCACTGTTGCAAAGACTTTTATCCCAAGTGACTTTCAGGTACCTTCACTTGGTCAAAGAACAGGGTCAGTCATGAGACAGACACTGGGGCAATAAAGGTTAAGGGCCTTAAGGGCTCAATGGCCCAAATAGGGAACTTTGGTGGATTTGGGATTCAAACCCCCAACCTTCAGCTGAGTACTCCAACACCCGAACCCCTGAACTACCATTCCATAACATACCAATGAAAACAATGTAAACAGTCTTTAATATTTTTAGGACAGGAGATTACATTATGTCATTGTTGCAAAGGCTTTTATCCCAAGTGACTTTCGGGTACCTTCACTTGGTAAAAGAACAGGGTCAGTCATGAGACAGAATGCTGGGTAATAAAGGTTAAGGGTCTTAAGGGCTCAAGAGTCCATATATTGGTAACTTTGGATTGAAATTGGATTTGGGATTCAAATCCCCAATCTTCAGCTGAGTACTCCAACACCCGAACCCCTGAGCAACCATTCCATAACATACCATAGCATAACAATGAAAACACCGTAAACAGTCTTCAATATTTTAAAAAGACTACGCCAAACTAAATTTAGTTCATGTTTCTTTATAGTGAGGTTCTCTTCCTTGTTCCAGTTTCGTGTGGCTGCTCCTGACCGCCCTCACCAGCGCCGTGCTGCAGCTTAAACAAAATGACCGCAGTCAAACAATAAAAACCTCCACCCCACCGCAAATATGAGAAGAGCGGCAGGTAGCACAAACAAAACTCCTCCAAGCCTGTGATTAAAGCCATGAGGCGTGAGGGTTTCCACACCGAACATGTCAGGTTTGGATCATGCATGATGCTCGGTCTGGTCTGGTTCTCCGGGGACCCATTGGATCAGATGCAGCAGTGGTGAACACGGTGGCTTACAGCGGGAAGAGCAACATAGTGCCTCCCTAACCCAAACCAGACTAACAGTAACAAACGCGGTGTTGGGAACCATGCTTCATGGCCAAGGAGGAGATAGTGTGCACTACAAGCTGTTGAAGCATTGTTAGAAAACTGACTCGCGTCCAAGTAGGAGCGGAACTTGGCTCACGATTCGAAATTGGTAGCAACAGCAGATTTAAGCCAGAGCAACAATGTGGTTTCCGCCTAGCCCTAACCAAGCCAAGGGCAGAGGAACCATTTTAAAGTTGGCTCATGAGGCGGCGGATGCTGCCAGCAATGTAAGCCTGTAAGCTACTGTCAGAAAACACAGGACTCCAAAAATTCAATCTATTCTGGGCCGTGGTTAGAAAAGCACTGATATACATCACAGAACAAAACATGTGGACGAGGCAGAGCAGAGTGGTGCCCCTCCCGACCTCATCACGCCAAGGAGTAATGATCAGCGGCTCGCGATCGGGGTCAGGGACCGATTCGGTCATGCAGAGGGTCCCGCCTGGTAAAATCAGACCCATTCAAAAGCTTGACATTTGGTTGTAACCAACGCAATTTGCTAACGCGACAACGCGGATCCTGTGGGTTATGTTATTTCAGCAAATTCAAGGATTCAAGGAGACTTTACGCAACATGTGGTACATGAAATGTAAACGAAATTGCGTTTCACGGACTCAGTTTACCCCAAGTGGTAGAATTAAAAAAAATAATAATTTAAATATTTTAATATGATATTTATTATTTTATTATTTTATTATTAATTAAAATATTATCCATCCATCCATCATTTTCCACTTTATCCTCTACTAGACACACTCTATATGGGAAATTTGGAGAATTCAATTGACTTGATCCATGTTTTTGGGCTCTGGGAGGAAACTGGAGAACCCGGAGAAAACCCACGCGGACACGGGGAGAACATGGAAACTCCACCCAGTTTTTAAATATTAAATATTTTTTCAAATAAAAAAAGGAAAAATAAAAAAATTTAAATGTTGCAGCATTATAATAAAAATTTAAACATGAAAATATAGTAGCAATAAAGAAATAAAAAATACATATTTTATATTTTATTTTTATTACTTTATTGCTACTCTATTTTTATATTAAAATTTTTATTATAACACAATATTTTTTTTATTTTAAATTTCATTTTATTATTATATTATCATTTTATTATAATATTTCTTTTTTGACGTGATATTTAAATTTAAAACATTTTATATTCTATCGGTGTTACGTAAATATCCCATTCTGTCAGAACCGTGGATGTCAGGATGTATTGTGTTGGAGAACAACCTGAATAAATGTAGTGAACACACTGGACAAAGCGGTGGGATACTTACTCCATGCTCTCTGGCTCTGTAGCACAGGCCCCCACGGCTTTGGTGACATTGACCAACAAAGCCTGATTGGTTCCAGTCAGCAGGCTGACGAGTGGCGGGATGCCACCGCTTTTCCGAATAGTCGTGCGGTTGGCAGGTCTTTGCGCACACTCCCCAAGAGCCCCCACCACATTGACCAGCACCTCTTCGGGCTGATCCGATAGCAGAGCGACCAGCATCTCTATCGCCTTGTACTTCTCAAACCTGAGGAAAGAAATCATTTCAATCACAAACAACTTTCACTTCACTGAGATACGTTTCCTCTGTGCTCAAGATCACTAACCACTCTCTCCACCAATCACTGGAGATGCTGCTCGAACCACGTAGAGATGGTGAGATGTATTCAAATTAAAAAAGATTACATAAACCTCCACATCCCAATCTGGGTGGAGTTTCCCTGTTCTCCCCGTGTCCATGTGGGTTTCCTCCAGGTTCTCCGGTTTCCTCCCACAGTCCAAAAACATGAATCAAGGTCAAATAATGGATGTATGTATTGCAGGATAGGCGGCACGGTGGCTTAGTAGGCCTCTCAGCACTAGGGATTCCCGTTTTGAATCCCAATCTGGGTGGAGTTTCCATGTTCTCCCCGTGTCCGCATGGGTTTCCTCCGGGTTCTCCAATTTGCCCCATATAGAGTGTGTTTGTGTGTATTACCAGTGATAGATTGGCGCCCTGTCCTTGGTGTATCTGCCCAGCACCAAAACGTTCCCCCCCCCCCCCCCGCGACCCTAGTAGAGGATAAAGGGGAAGATGATGGATGGATGGATAGATGGATTGCGGAACCTTGTGGATCTATTCTCATCAGACGGTAAAGTCAGAGTGAGATGATTACAAACATGTCTGATGTCTTCATGTAGAATCAATCAGGTGACCTTAGGCCACTGCGCCTTTTCCCACGTTTCTCACTACACACGCTTCCTCGCAATGACCAGCATTTTCAGCGGTTTGGAACAGCACAAAGAGAACGTCTGCTGCAATTTAGATCTCATTTGCCAAGATCTGTACAGTGGCAAACTACAGTAAACATATAAAAAGGATCTACTGTGGTCACGCCGAGCCTGAACAAACCTCTGATGTCTGATTAAGTTATATGAGTCTTTTTATTCACGGTTACGGTTTCTGGCGTCCCTGCCCCGTTGGACATCGAAGAGAGTGGCCAAGGTCATTCGGGTTTGGTTAAGGTCCATCGAAAGTTGTCTTGTAACTAACGCAGCAATGAAAAGCACAGCTTACGGACGGGGAATGAGATCGGTCCCTGAAGTGTGATGCACTCCAATTATACTTTTAACACAGGTCACTTGACGAGACGAGTTTTATGCAACAAATGACCGCATTGTTCAGCTTCCCCACAACATAACACAACATAACACAGCTTAAAACAGCATAACACAACATAACTCAGCATAAAACAAAGTTCTGCAGCTATAAACTGATGAGGAGGTCTTTGGAATTGATCTGGTTGAAGGAACCATGTGTTGCAGTGAAACCACAATCTGTATAACAATGGGGTAACAATGTTATGGAGATGGTAACGTCCATCCATTAGCTTCTGCTTTATCCTCTACTGGGGGTCCCCATCCAGGGGAGAACGTTTCGGACGCTGGGCAGATACACCCAGGACAGGGCGCTAATCAGTCGATACAGCATCCCTGGAGCAATCAGGGGTAAGGGCCTTGCTCAAGGACCCACATTGATAACTTCAGGGGTCCTGGGATTTGAACCTACAGCCTTCAGGTTGAAAGCCTAACTCAACACCCTAATCACTGAGCTACCTCACCCCCACTGAGCTATCACGCCCACTTTATCCTCTACTAGTTGGGTCGTGGGGGGGTTCCCCATGCCCATCCAGGGGAGAACGTTTCAGGCGCTGGGCAGATACACCCTGGACAGGACACCTACCACTACCACCTACCACCTACCTCCTACCATCTACCACTGGGCACACACTCACTCACACAGACACACAGAAACACACTCTACATGGGGCAATTTGGAGAATTCAATTCCACCCACCAAATAACCCCTGCTCTGTGGTGGTACTATTGGGGTTCTGACCATTAGAGAACAAAGTACACAGTATGTACTGTAGTCCACAAACAGATGGACTATAGTCTGGAATCTTTATCTTTACAGTAAGTAAAACTGATCAAAAAGAAGGCGTGTCCAAGCATTTGATTGGCTACAGTACGTTTTCTTACTTTGCCGGCTCATTCTACTCACCCCACTCGCATTAATCTACTCCATCCTGCACTCTCCACCAACCAAACCCAATGACACTCCTTGGCTTCCCATACCCCTACAAACTCATTGACCAATGACCCAAACTGCCCATTCGCTGCCCCAGCCGGCCGTCATTCAAACAAAGCCATGCTGTCTGCGTCTGGCAGCTCTGACTGACTCGCCCTCGCACTCCAAGAAAAAAAAAAAAAACGAAAAGGGAAAATGCTCGGTTAAATTATAGCTGTTGTAAAATGGATTCCAAAATGCTTTTTGTCACGACACGCCACTCCGGCAGTGATGGATGTTGAAGTAGGTACAAACCCGGCTGACCCAGCGGAATGGTAAGCGACCCCGCCACACACGCACTCCGTCTCGGCTAAAACAATCCCCTCGCTTTCTTCCAAACTTGGTGCCCAACCTGGCCGTTTACGTGCCGTACTCATAACCCTGGAAGATGTGGAAACCAGATCGTGAGTTGCACATTTCAATGTAAATTAAAAGTTGGATCGGTGCGGTTCTCTCCAGCCGACTGCCAAAATGTACTTTTATTCACACCCAACAGGCCATGGGGTCCAAAAAATAATAAAAATAAAAGTAAAGGCGTAGAGGGACCATTTAACAGGAATGCTTCTACACTCTGACTCAACTCGTTATGCCTGCTGCATTCCGCCTCATCGTATCCAGGACGTAATCATTCTCAGGTAACAGGAAGTAGATGTTTAATGACTGCGAAAGCAGCAGCATCAGTTAACATGGCATGACATTATCATCACTGTTATAACTGTACTCATTGTTCATACTGCTGATTCTGCACATATCTCCTATAACGGGTCTCTGAGGCCCTGCAGTTTCTTTTCCATCCACACGGGGTGCAGTGCGCTCAGTTTGTAAACAGCATCAAACTAAAGTGCTAAGTGTCAGAAACAGAAGTGTGATTGTCATGAAATTAATAAATTAATTTTCCATATTCTTTATGTCCACATAGGTTTCCTCCAGGTATCCTCCCACAGTCCAAAAACATGGATTCAAGGTGGATTGGCTGCTCTAAATTGCCCCTATATAGTGCGTGTATGTGTGAGTGAGTGTGTGCCCAGTGATGAAGTGGTACCCTGTCCTGGATGTAGCTGCCCAGCACCCAAAACCTTCTCCCCTGGATGGGCATCCCTTGGATTTTCCCCATGCCCATCCAGGGGAGAACGTTTCGGGCGCTGGGCAGATAACCCTGAGCAGGACGCTAATCTATCACTGGACAGACACACACAAACACACTCTATATGGGGCAATTTGGAGAATTCAATCGACCTTGGTCCATGTTTTTGGACTGTGGGAGGAAACCGGAGAACCCGGAGGAAACCCACGCGGACTAGGGTAGAACACGGAAACCCCACCCAGATTGGGATTTGAACTGGGAATCCCTAGTGGCTGAGAGGAGAACATGCTAAACACTAAGCCACCGTCCCGCCCTTTATTATTATTATTATTATTATTATTATTATTATTATTATCCATCCATCATCTTCCGCTTTATCCTATATTAGGGTTGCGGGGGAGGGGGTTCCCCATGCCCATCTAGGGGAGAACGTTTCTGCCGCTGGGCAGATACACCCAGGACAGGGCGCCAATCTATCACTCACTCACACAGACAGACACACAAACACACTCTATATGGGGCAATTTGGAGAATTCAATCGACCTTGATCCATGTTTTTGGACTGTGGGAGGAAACCGGACAACCTGGAGGAAACCCACGTGGACACAGGGAGAACATGGAAACTCCACCCAGATTGGGATTTGGGATTCGAACCGGGAATCGGCAGCGCTGAGAGGAGAACATGCTAACCACTAAACCACCGTCCCGCCCTTTATTATTATTATTATCATTATATTATTATTATTATTATTATTATTATTAACATCATTATAACTTTTGTGTGATTCCCAGTCCTTTAAACTGAGAACAAGAGAAAAAGCACCCGAGCAGATTTTGCTGAATGTGACGTTAAGTGAACCTAATAAAGCACATGTTTCTATTTGCAGACGACTTTTTGTGATACGAATTCCCGATAAGGCTGCGTTTCTTTGAGTAATGAGCTGGAGAGACACAGCAGTCTTAGAGCTACCGGGCCACTGTAGACTCAAACCTCCCAAACAAGTCGACTCTGTCTGGTGGACGGCCAGACAGCAGAGTCTTCCACAGGTTTCACTCGATCAAAATGCTCCGAAAAAAACCCAAAACACTTATCACAGAGTGAAAAACGCCGGGCTGCTTTATCAGCTCTCTGGCTCCAGACTAGTGAAAACACCGGTGTGTAATTTATAGACAGGTAATGGTGGAATAAGATAATGCACATTTAAACCCAGTATTCTACATGTTCCTGAACTCAAAGCGCGTAACAAAATAAATAGGGCTAAATCATTTTTAATGAGAGTACTTTTTGCGATGGAACATGTCTGCCAGTTCAAGGTTCCAAGACCTTTTATTCGGGGGGGAAAATGACTGGCTTTAAAAAACATCAGGTGCCAGAAAAATTACAGCCCAAATACCTGCAAGATTATCCTCGATAAGCAAAACAACAGTGGAGGAGTGGGCTGGAGTGGGGTGGGGAGGAGTGAGGCTGGAGTGGAGTGGGGAGGAGTGAGGCTGGAGTGGAGTCGGGTGGAGGAATGGGCTGGAGTGAAGTTGGCTGGAGTGGAGTCGGGTGCAGGAGTGGGCTGGAGTGGAGTCAGGTGGAGGAGTGGGGTGGAATGGAGTTGGTGGAGGAGTGCGCTGGAGTGGAGCCAGTGGAGGAATGGGCTGGAGTGAAGTGGGCTGGAGTGGAGTCAGGTGGAGGAGTGAGCTGGAATGGAGCCAGTGGAGGAATAGGCTGGAGTGAAGTGGGCTGGAGTGGAGTCAGGTGGAGGAGTAGGGTGGAGTGGAGTTAGTGGAGGAATAGGCTGGAGTGAAGTGGGCTGGAGTCGAGTGGAGTGGAGTCAGGTGGAGTAGTTGGGTGGAGTGGAGTCAGGTGGAGGAGTGGGCTGGAGTGGAGCCAGTGGAGGAATGGGCTGGAGTGAAGTGGGCTGGAGTGGAGTCGGGTGTAGGAGTGGACTGGAATGGAGTACACTGGAGTGAAGTGGGGTGGAGTGGAATTGGGTGGAGGAGTTTAGTAGCTGTCCTGTAATGCGTGCAGGGTGATATAATCTATAATCTGTTTTGATTTGATTTGAGGTGATTTGAGGTGATGCTGAGACGATTTGAGACGATTCGAGGCAATTTGATGCGATTCAAGGCGATGCTGAGGCATTTTGAGACGATTTGAGGCGCTGCTGAGGCGATTTGAGGTGATTTGAGACGATTCGAGGCGATTTCAGGCAATGCTGAGGTGATTTGAGGTGATTTGAGACGATTCGAGGCGATGCTGAGGTAATTTGAGGTGATTTGAGACGATTCAAGGTGATTTGAGGCGATGCTGAGGCGATTTGAGACGATTCAAGGCGATGCTGAGGTGATTTGAGGCGCTGCTGAGGTGATTTGAGGCGATGCTGAGGTGATTTGAGGCAATGCTGAGGTGATTTGAGACGATTTGAGGTGATTTTTGAGGCAATGCTGAGGCGATTTGAGGCAATTTGAGGTGATTTGAGGCAATTTGAGGTGATTTGAGGCGATGTTGAAGCGATTTGAAGTGATGCTGAAGTGATGCTGAGGCGATTTGAGGTGATTTAAGGCGAGGCTGAAGTGATTTTAGGCGATTTGAGACGATGCTGAGACGATGCTGAGGCGATGCTGAGGTCGACGTTAAGTGGAGCTGTTGTTAGCAATGCGGGTGAAGGGTAAACACATTCCACTGGCAAACAGTCGTCATAAAAGATCAGAGCTTGCAGACAGACTGTAGAAAAATGTTTGCAATTGTTACGAATAATCACTTCTGGATGTCCTCTGCACTGAAGGATGAGGCACGGCAGCACGGAGCCCTGGAAAAAATGAGCTATGTGAACAAATGAGACGTCTCGCGCGGAGACGACACATGTTATTGCACATCCGCAGTGTGGAGCCCTCCTGCTCGCTCTCACGCCAAGAGTGGAGCCAATTACGAGACTCGAGAGCACCTGAATCCACCAACCAACTCCACTAATACACGCAATGCACACGGAACCTCCATAATCCCTGAAAGCGTCGCCCGGGCTGCACGGATTCGGTTTCTCAGCCTCAATGAAACGTCTGCGCGAACTGCCGAACACATGTTTGTTGTCTGAGGTTTGTTTTTTAAGCGATGTTGCAAACTGCAAACTCACGGTGCATCCAGGCAGAGGTCCTTCACTTCGGGCGATGCACCAATGGTGCCTCGCAAGGTTTCTACCTTGAAAACAACTTGATAGGGAGTTTCTTTTTTTTGCAACTGTCATTTTGACTTGCCCCTTGGGGTTAAGACTCGGAACTCTGTAAAGCCACTTTGTGACAATGTACTATTGTAAAAAAAAAAAAAGGGCTTTATAAATAAATGACACTACACATAACCCTGTGTTCTGACCCAAACAATTAAGTCATTGAAAGTCGTTTTGGATAAAAGCATCTGCTAAATGCTATCAAATCAATCTACCACACTTTCTCCAGCTAACTCACATCTTCAGAAGTCATTACTGAGTTGCACTAGGGTAGGGAAACTCCACCCAGATTGGGATTCGAACCGGGAATCCCTAGTGCTGAGAGGAGAACATGCTAACCACTAAGCCACCATGCCACTTCAGTGGATGCAGATGCAGTAAATTGCAGAGGAATCTAAACTCAGCAGAAATGTCCATCTCTATGACCAGGACTGAAAACCACTGCTCAAGAACCTGCTCCAGAACCTGCTACAGTACCTGCTCCAGAACCGTATCCAGGCTGAATGAATGTTAAGCTCATTCTTAAAAATATCTAATCACAAACAAAACGATGGAAGATACCGTGCTTTACATTTATATGATTTTTTGATGATATATGATATATTTGTAATGGTTGTGTAATCAGGGCGTCACGGTGGCTTAGTGGTTGGCATGTTCTCCTCTCAGCACTAGGGACTCCCGGTTCTAATCCCAATCTGGGTGGAGTTTCCATGTTCTCCCCATGTCCACGTGGGTTTCCTCCCACAGTCCAAAAACATGGATCAAGTGAATTGAATTTTCCAAATTGCCCCATATAGAATGTGTCTGTGTGAGTGAGTGTGTGCCCAGTGATAGAGTGGCGTCCTGTCCTGGGTGTATCTGCCCAGCGCCCAAAAACGTTCTCCCCTGGATGGGCATGGGGAACCCCCCGTGACCCTAATATAGGATAAAGCGGAAGATAATGGATGGATGGATGGATGGTGGTGTAATCAGCTTGCTTGGTGAATGTGGGTGCTTTGCTTACTTGGCCACGTTCTCCATGCTAATTGAGCATTTCCAGATGGCCCCCGTAGCGGCTGCTAGCAGTTGTTTGTTGTCAGCATGGTTGAGCAGAGCAACTAGAGACTGCAGGCCTCCGTACCGACGAACTAAGTCTCGTGCCAGCTTGTCCTCCGCACACTTAACAACACAGATGGAGAAATCATCACCTGGTGAACACGATGGACGTCAATGATCTATAAATTTAGACTTCTTCAGCTCCTGGGGTCTTAAAGGATTGAAATACATTAGAAAAGCTCAAATTATAGCTTATGAAGGCCGTGTCACTTGGCATTTTTAAGAAGCTACTGAAGACGTCTCTTTAAACAAACACCTGTTGTAGAAAAAAAAAAATCAATGAAAAAAAAATAATAATAATAAAATATAATAATAATAATATAATAATAATAGGGTGGCACGGTGGGTTCAAATCCCCATCTGGGTGGAGTTTCCATGTTCTCCCCGTGTCCGCGTGAGTTCAGGTCCAGGTTCTCCGGTTTCCTCCCATAGTCCAAAAACATGGATCAAGTCAATTGAGTTCTCCAAATTGCCCCATATAGAGTGTGTTTGTGTGAGTGAGTGTGTGTCCAGCGATAGATTGGCGTCCTGTCCTGGATATTCCCATGCCCTGGATGGGCATGGGAACCCCCCCCCCAGCGAACCTAATATAGGATAAAGCGGGAGATAATGGAAGGATGGAATATAATGATAATAATAATAATAGCTGGATTTCTTCAGAACTACTGAACTGTGGTGTTCTCATTTGTAAGTCGCTTTGGATAAAAATGTCTGATAAATGACTAAATGTAAATGTGAATTGCACAAAATCACCATTTATGACAACACAGAGTGGTGAAACTGAGCTACAATGAACTGAATAAACAAAAACATGAATAACATTAGAATCATCTCCTTTTATGCACTTCCAGCCTTTTAAAGCATTAATATACCCTCAAATAATAACGAGCTGTTCATGAGCTGATTACTTTGATGGGGTTTACAGAAACAGAACACAGAGTGGTGAAACTGAGCAACAATGAACTGAATGAACAAGAAATAAAAGAGGTTTAAAAAGCTTAACAAACAGATTTTATGAGGTTTATAAAGACCTGCAGCCGGACAGACGGCAGCGTTACCTTAAAGACGGCGCTTGCGCAGTGCATTTGAAGCTCTTGGTTGTCAGAGCTGAGATTTCTGACCAAATCCTCAATCATGCCTTCAGTCTGGATGGCGAGCCGGTAGCTCTTCTGCAAATCAAAGCAAATGAGAGTCGTTCGGATTGCATGGTAGCTCAGTGGTTAGGGTTTATGGTGTTGGGCTATCAATATGAAGGTTGTGGGTTCATGTCCCAGGTCAATTGAAGTTACCAGTATGGCTCCTTGAGCAAGAGCATTAACCCTCACTGCTCCAGGGGGGGGCTGTACCAAACCTGTGCTCTGACACCAACCATCATGTTGGGATATTTGTAAGTATGTAAGTAAGTTTGGATATAAGGCTCTGCTAAATCACCAAATGTAAATGTAACGGTTATAAATTCTCTTTTGTTTATGGCCAGATTTTAAGTTGGGGGAAAAAAAAGCAAGTTAAAATGCAAAAAGCAAAAACCATGACATTGGCATTATAATAATAATAATAATAATAATAATAATAATAATAATAATAAGCGGCACGGTGGCTTAGTGGTTAGCACGTTCGCCTCTCAGCTCTAGGGATTCCCGGTTCAAATCCCCATCTGGGTGGAGTTCCCATGTTCTCCCCGTGTCCGCGTGGGTTTCCTCCGGGTTCTCCGGTTTCCTCCCACAGTCCAAAAACATGGATCAAGTCAATTGAGTTCTCCAAAATTGCCCCATGTAGAGTGTGTTTGTGTGCATGTATGTGTGAGTGTGTGCCCAGCGATAGATTGGCGCCCTGTCCTGGGTGTATCTGCACAGCGCCCGAAACGTTCTCCCCTGAATGGGCATGGGGAACCCCCCCACCCCTGCAACCCTAATATAGGATAAAAAATAAATAATAAAAATAATTATAACGAGAATAACAATAGATGGCTTTTTCAAGCCATCTAATAAATAATAATAATAATAATAATAATAATACATTTAAAAAATATTTTTAAACACCTTTCAAAACACTCAAGGTCACTTTAAATAAAAATAAGAATAAACAGAACAAAACATACTAAAGGACATGAGGTGTACAACAGTGAGACAGCAGAGTGGTGATCATGAGGAATAAGCTATTTTGGTGAGTTTTGAGTCTAGATTTAAAAAGAGGAAGAGACTCGATGTTACGGATGTGAGGGGTGAGGGACGGGCGTAGACGGTTGCTGTTATGGAGATAAAAATATTCAGACCGGGTTATTACTGATGTGAGAGGAAAAAGATAAAGTGCTATCTAGGATGACACCCAGACTCTTAACCTGAGGTGAGGGGGAGACGAAGGAGCTGTCAATTGGAATGGAGAAGCTGTCAACTCCACGCAGATTGGGATTCGAACCCAATTCGAACCCCGGGAATCTCTAGCACTGAGAGGCGAACGTGCTGACCACTAAGCCGCCGTGCCGTCCACCATCATTAATATCAGCACTTTTTCAAAAAATAATAATAGGTACTTCTAATTTCTAAACACTTTGGGTCAGTCATCAGGTCAACACTGCGTCAACACACCAACACATTCACACACACATTCCAGTCTTGAACTTTTCCAATTCAGCTGATGTGCTTGTTTGTGGTTCATAGAAGGAAACGCAGAAAACTCTCAAAAACTCTCAAAAACTCTCAAATTGGAACGTCAGATCGTTTTGCTGAGGTGGCAGTACATCCCCCTGATCCACTCTGTTGCCCTCCTTATATTACATTATAAATGGGGTGGCACGGTGGCTTAGTAGTTAGGCATGTTCTCCTCTCAGCGCTAGGGATTCCCGGTTCGAATCCCCATCTGGGTGGAGTTTCCATGTTCTCCTCGTGTCCGCGTGGGTTTCCTCCGGGTTCTCTGGTTTCCTCCCACAGTCCAAAAACATGGATCAAGTCAATTGAGTTCTCCAAATTGCCCCATATACTGTAGAGTGTGTCTGTGTGAGTGTGTGTGTGTGCCCAGTGATAGATTGGCGTCCTGTCCTGGGTCTATCTGCCCAGCGCCCGAGACGTTCTCCCCTGGATGGGCATGGGGAACCCCCCCACCCCCCCGTGACCCTAATAGAGGATAAAGAGGAAGATAATGGATGGATGGACATTATAAATGTAAAAGCTGAAATAAGGAACCAGACCTCAGAAGCGCATTCCTGCAGAGTGCCCACCACAGGGATCAGCATGTCTCTCTGAGGGGACTTCAGCAGGCGAGCGAGCAGAGGAATCCCGCCGGCTTTACGGATGGCTTCTTTGTTCCTGGTGCTTTTGCTGCAGCTCCACAGAGCCAGAGCTCCACATCGCGCCACCTCGACGTCTCTCTCCTGCTGCACACTCAGCATCACTGAGGCTGGAACACAATCCAGCAGCTCCACCTGATACACATGGGTCAGATACAGTACTCATTATTAAAATATTTCTATTGTTTTATAGAGAAGCAAACCTCCCCAGAATCCCGAAGAGTAAGTTTGTTAAATATTGTTGTAATCAAAGCCACACTCTCATTTATAAAAAGATGTAAGGTCATGGTGTCATCCATCCATACATTATCTTACGCTTTATCCTCTCGGGGGGGGGGGGGGGGGTTCTCCATGCCCATCCAGGGGAGAACGTTTCGGGCGCTGGGCAGATACACCCAGGACAGGACGCCAATCTATCACTGGGCTCACACTCACACACACACACACACACTGATTGGGGCAATTTGAAGAGTTTAATTGACTTTGATCCATGTTTTTGGACTGTGGAAGAAAACCAGAGAACCTGGAGCCCCATGGTGTTATACTTTAATTAATAAGAAATGGGCCGAAGCATCTGTAATTAAAATTTAATTATAAATTTTAATCTACATAAATACTTTATTCATCCATTATCTTCCGCTTTATCCTCTACTAGGGTCGCGGGAGGAGAGGGGTTCCCCATGCCCATCCAGGGAAGAATGTTTCGGGCGTTGGGCAGATACACCCAGGACAGGGTGCCAATCTATCACTGGGCACACTCACTCACACAAACACACACACACACACACTATATGGGGCAATTTGGAGAATTCGATTGCCCTTGATCCATGTTTTTGGACTGTATGAGGAAACATGGGGAGAACATGGAAACTCCACCCAGACTGGGATTCGAACCGGGAATCCCCACGCTGAGAGGAGAACATGCCAACCACTAAGCCACCGTGCCGCCCCATGGTGTTATTCTTTCATTAATAGGAAATGGGCTGAAGCATCTGTAATTAAAATGTAATTATATGTTTTAATCTACAGAAATACTCCATCCATCCATTATCTTCTGCTTTATCCTCTATTAGGGTCGTGGAGGGTGAGGGTTCCCCATGCCCAACCAGGGAGAACATTTCAGGCGCTGGGCAGATACACCCAGGATAGGGGGTAATTTATCACTGGGCTCACACACTCACACAGACACACTCCATATGGGGCAATTTGGAGAATTCAATTGACCTTGATTCATGTTTTTGGACTGTGTGAGGAAACACAGGGAGAAAATGGAAACTCCACCCAGAGCCCTAGCACTGAGAGGAGAACATGCTAACCACTAAGCCACCATGGTGTTATACTTTCATTAATAAGAAATTAATGTGGCATGGTAGCTCAGTGGTCAGGGTGTTGGGTTATCAATCTGAAGGTTGGGGGTTCAAATCCCAGGTCCAATGAAGTTACCAATGTGGGTCCTTGAGCAAGACCCTTAACCCTCATCGCTTTGGATAAAAGCGTCCAATAAATGACCAAATGTAAAGAAATGGGCCGAAGCATCTGCAATTAAAATGTAATTATAGGTTTTAATCTACAGAAAATACTATATTCTTAGAATAAACATCTCATGGTTTCCACTGTGGTGATGTAAGAGCGTGTGTTTGATTGCAGCGTCACATGTGCAGGTCAGGGGTAGTCGGATTCTTTAGGTGGAACCCGGCGTGAGATGGCAGAATGAGCGACGTCCACGTCTGGAGCCATGTAAATATACAGATTAGCCTCGCTCGGAATCTCTAATCAGAGCAGAGGCACTCCGTCAACAAACACACGGCCGGCCGGCGCAACCCGATATTCAATCTGTTCTTACCTGCAAGTCTTTGATCTGCAACTACAAGAGTACTGAACTGAGGGGCGCGGTCGAAAACAACGAGGTTTAAATTACTGCAGCGCAAATTAACGAGGACGAGAACAGAACATCACTCGTTTACTAAATGATTCATTCATTCATTCATTAGCTTCCGCTTTGTTCTATATTAGGGTCGCGGTGGGGTTCCCCATGCCCATCCAGAGGAGAACGTCTCGGGCGCTGGGCAGATAGACCCAGGACAGGACGCCAATCCATCACTGGGCACACACTCACTCACACAGACACACTCTATATGGGGCAATTTGGAGAACTTAATTGACTTGATCCATGTTTTTGGACTGTGGGAGGAAACCGGAGAACCCGGAGGAAACCCACGCGGACACGGGGAGAACATGGAAACTCCACCCAGATTGGGATTCGAACCGGGAATCCCTAGTGCTGAGAGGAGAACATGCCAACCACTAAGCCACCGTGCCGCCCTTTACTAAATTACTTCTGTCATTAACAATTAAACGACCAGGTAACTTTATTAGATTAACTGTGTTTCTACACTCATCATCCTTTACTCAGATTAACCTTCAATATACAACATATACAGTACCAGCCAAAAGTTTGGACACGCCCCCTTTTTGCTCCCCTTATGTTCTCAGTTTTCTGTAAAGATGGACTTTGTAGTTCTACAATTCCATTCTGTAGTCCATCTGTTTGTGTTCTACAGTACATACTGTGTACTCTTTTCTAATGGTCAGGATCCCAAAAGTACCACCACAGAGCAGGGGTTATTGGGTGGGGGCATTATTCCTATCCCAGCAGTGTCACTGAACTGACAATAAACAATCCACCACCCAAATGATACCTGTTCTGTGATGCTGCTGACCAACAGAGAACACAGAACCAACAGGGGACTAACAAAGAACAATTGTAGTTGTATAATTCCAGACTGTAGTCCATCTGTGTGTGTTCTACCGTACATACTGTGTACTCTGTTCTAATGCTCAGAACCCCAATAGTAGCACCACAGAGCAGGGGTTATTGGGTGGGTGCATTATTCCTATCCCAGCAGTGTCACTGAGGTGTTTAAATGAAACCACAGAACCCCCCCTCACATCAGTGTCACTGCAGAACCGACTATAAACAATCCACCACCCAAATGATACCTGTTCTGTGATGCTCCTGACCAACAAAGAACACAGAACCCACAGGGGACTAACAACAACAAAGAACACAGATGGACTACAATCTGGAATTGTAAAACTACAAAGTCCATCTATGTGATAAGTGGAGGACATAGAGAATGGAGCAAGAAGGGGGCATGTCCAAACTTTTGAGCTATCCCTCATTAGTGTGCACACACCCCCACATACCCACAAATACCCATAAATACCCATAAATACCCACACACACACACGCACCCCCACCAACGCTTCCCCTCACCAGTCTCTTGATGCCCCCGTACTGACGCACAGCCCTGCGAGCTCTCCTAAACTTGGCCACGTTGGCAATGGTCTCTGCAGCCAGGCACTTCAGCTCCTTGTCTGTAGATTCCAGGATGGACACCATGGTCTGTAACCCACCCAAATCAGCAATCGCCCGTCTGATCTGGGAACTGTGACTGATCTCTTTCAAAATCTTCAACGAGCCGATCTATGCAAAAGATAGAAGACATGTATCTCTGAACAACGAGCAACAAGAGTTAAACCTATAAACCAAACATAAAGACCTTTAACACCAAACTAATAAATTTAAAAAAAAGGTTTCCTCCACAGTCACCTGACCTTTAACCCCATCAACCCCCACTTATTAAAATTAAGGGTCCCTTAAGTATTAAAAATTAAAAAAAAAGAGTATTAAAAATTTTATAAGATCACACAATGAAATATCAGAAGGTCACGCTGGAATAGCTGAATCATCCGGCTTTATCACAAACATTACGCTGTGTGTTGAGTGTTCATTAGAATAAAGAAAGAACATGCCAAATACTTAATAAAATAAACTTATTTACATTTACATTTAGTCATTTAGCAGACGCTTTTATCCAAAGCGACTTACAAATGAGAACATGACAAGTCAGAAGTTATGGAGAAAACCAACTACACTGTAAATTCATCAAACCTGATTGTTATTTGATGCTGCGCCCCCTCTTTTTTTTTTTTCTACAACAGGTATTTGTTATTTACACTTAAAGGCTGTTATGCTGATTAAATAATTAAAAATAAAGAATGTAAATTACTCCAGAGGATAAAATGCTTCACTAACATTAGTGATCTCAGACCTTGTGGGGTCTACTGTACACAAAACGGTAAGCACACATGTACTATATATAATTTATGCAATATATATATATATATATATATATATAAAGACATTTGTAAAAGCACTCACTTTACATTTGAGTTCATCCGTGTCCAGGAGGTTGATGAGCACTTCCAACCCGCCGCCATCTCTAATAGCCAGCCAGCATGTCTCCTGCGCCAGGTTAAAATCTCTCATGGCGCAGAGAGCAATTACAGTGGCAGTCTGATTACCAACCTGCGCACACACACACACACACACACACACACACACACACACACACACAATCAGGCAATCAATAGGGTCATTGATTAAGTCAAACGTACAGTCAGCCATCCTATCTGTGACATTGAGAGGTTTATTGAAGTCAAGTTCTTCTAAACCAAACTTCCTTCCGTTCTTTAAATGCTCACATGATATTTTGTTGCCACAATGTCTAAAAAAATAAAATGTTACTAAAATTTAGAATGTTTGATTTCTTTTGGGGTGGCATGGTGGTTTAGTGGTTAGCAACGCCTCTCAGATTGGGATTCGTATGTGTGATTCCTATGTGTGTGTGTGTGTGTGTGTATATATATATAAATATATATATATATATATATATATATATATATGGCGGCACGGTGGCTTAGTGCTTAGCACGTTCTCCTCTCAACACTAGGGATTCCCGGTTCGAATCCCAATCTGGGTGGAGATTCCATGTTCTCCCCGTGTCCGCATGGGTTTCCTCCGGGTTCTCCGGTTTCCTCCCACAGTCCAAAAACATGCATCAAGTCAATTGAATTCTTCAAAATGCCCCATATAGAGTGTGTCTGTATGAGTGAGTTTGTGTCCAGTGATAGATTGGTGTCCTGTCCTAGGTGTATCTGCCCAGCGCCCGAAACTTTCTCCCCTGGATGGGCATGGGGACCCCCCCCATGACCCTAGTAAAGAATAAATCTGAAGATAATGGATGGATGTATTTATTTTTAAATCTTATTTTTATTCAAGCTGAAACATGAGAAGCAGATGATGGAGACATCAGAAAAAAAACATAAATTCAACCTGAAGACGAGGACTAATGAGTGAACCGTGTATGAAGGGACAGAAAGCGGACAACAAGAGGAAACAAGACGAGTAAATAAGGCAGTTCTGTAAGTTCTAATAAGTTCCTTTACAGAAATGGCAGGAGAGCAGAGGAACATCGGGAGTCATTGGGGGCACATGTGGCGTCCATATTAGCGTTCTGGCCCGAATGTGAAGCAGTAGCAGCCGTGAATCAGCAATGCCACTCTTCTATTCTTCAAAGGATTCAATGGGTTAGCATCGAACCTTGTAAAAACAATGCGAGGTTTACAGTCGATACCAGAGGCTCCGACCGAAGAGAAAAAGGCTGAAGATCATATGCTTTCGGTTTTCCTGCTCTGTTCTCAAAGAGCTGTGAACATTCTGAACTACAATAACTTCTGACGTGCCTTTATAAAGGGGTTCGGCTAAAAATACACACTTCAGCTAAAGTATTTACAGTGCACACACACACAAACACACACACACACACACACACACACACACACACACACCTCATCATGTCCACTCTACATTTACATTACATTTACATTTGGTCAATTATTGGATGCTTTTATCCAAAGCGACTTACGAGGTGAGCACAGGGTTCATCACAACATCCCTGGAGCAATGAGGGTTAAGGGTCTTGCTCAAGGACCCACACTGGTAACTTCAGTGGACCTGGGATTTGAACCCCCAACCTTCAGATTGATAGACCAAAGCCCTGACCACTGAGCTACTGTGCCCTGCACTCTACAACCCTAATATCCCACTAACCCAAACCATGTCCACTCAACCACCAAACTAAGAACAAACCCACCCAAGACAATGTTCACTCAACCACCGAACCACCCACACCATGTCCACTCAAATCTTGCACCATCCAGCCACTAACCATATCCACTCACACTACGTACACACCCATCCAAACCATGTCTACTCAACCACGGAACCACCAACCCAACCAAATCATGTCCACTCACACAACACACCTAACCAAACCATGTCCACTCAACCCCCGAACCACCCACCCAACCAAACCATGTGTACTCAACCACCGAACCACCCACCCAACCAAACCATGTCCACTGAACCACAGAACCCCCAACCCAACCAAACCATGTCCACTCAAATCGTGCACCATCCATCCACAAACCATGTCCACTCACACAACACTCCCATCCAAACCATGTCCACTCAACCACCAAACCAATAACACCCACCCACCCAAACCATATGCATTCACACAACACACCCAATCCATGTCCACTCATCCAAACCATATCTCCTCACAGACCATGTCCACTCAAACTCCCACTCACCTAAACCAAACCAAAATATGATAAATGCGAGAGACACTGTGATAACAACTTAGTTGATTTGATCTAAATAATATGCATTAGTCGGCACGGTGGCTTAGTGGTTTTGCACGTTCGCCTCTTAGCGCTAGGGATTCCCGGATCGAATCCCCATCTGGGTGGAGTTTCCATGTTCTCCCTGTGTCTGCGTGGGTTTACTCCGGGTTCTCCGGTTTCCTCCCACAGTCCAAAAACATGGATCAAGTCAATTGAATTCTCCAAATTGCCCCATATAGAGTGTGTTTGTGTTAGTGAGTGTGTGCCCAGCGATGGATTGGCGCCCTGTCCTGGGTGTATCTGCCCAGCGCCCGAGACGTTCTCCCCTGGATGGGCATGGGGAACCCCACTGCGACCCTAATAAATAAAGTGGGAGATAATGAATGAATGAATGAATAATATGCATTAATCAGATGATACAGAGAAATGAGATTGGAGGGTAGAAAATAACTATAGAAAAAAAAAAAAAAAACTTGGCTTGCGTTTAAAAAAGCTGAGAGCATCAGCCGACATGATGGCAGAGCCCTGAACCTTACAGCTCCTCGGTGAAGGTCATTAAAAGAGGATCTTGTATTACTTATCCCTATTTAAACACTTTTAAATTCTCCAGAGTAAAATAAGGTCACCGACGTAATTACTTTAATAATACAAACCAGATTCAGCACAGAGGGGGAAGGATCAGATTTAAAGAAACGTTTGACACAAATTGAAATTTACATCATTTTCCACTTAGCTTGAATTTGCCTCACCATCCAAGTCATGTTCAGTGTCCAACGTTTGCTTTTTCAGTTTTGTGCTGAAGTTAAAAGTCGAATGCTGCCAACACGTAATGGAAGACTATCTCACCCAAGATCTCCACAAATATACTCTTCATTCTACATTCAGTCATTACTTAACGCCACGGAGCTGCTGCTTCAGGACACAGCACAGGTTACCTGAGCTTTTATAATCGACCTAAAAGCTGTGACACCAATGATGCTGCTACGCAGTCGGATTCCAAATGTTATTTTAGAAAGTCAAAGTAAAAATAACAGGTTTTCAGCAGGTTCCACACGTCTGCACTTTTTCAAGCTTTTCAGAGCGACGGAATTAAACGCACCGAGGGCAAAAGAAACAAACCGGTAAGGTATCGCCTTGAGATTGCTGTGGTCCAACCAGGACAGGGTGTCAATCCATCAGAACACACACACACACACACACACACACACACACACACACACATAATCCATCCATCCATTATCTTCTGCTTTATCCTCTACTAGGGTCGCAGGAGTGGGGGGGGTTCCCCATGCCCATCCAGGGGAGAACGTTTCGGGCGCTGGGCAGATACACCCAGGACAGGGCGCCAATCTATCACTGGGCACACACTCACACACACAGACACACTCTATATGGGGCAATTTGGAGAATTCAATTGACCTTGATCCATGTTTTTGGACTGTGGGAGGAAACTGGAGAACCCAGAGGAAACCCACGTGGACATGGGGAGAACATGGAAACTCCACCCAGATTGGGATTCGAACTGGGAATCCCTAGCGCTGAGAGGCGAACATGCAAGCCACTAAGCCACCGTGCCGCCACACACACACTATATAGGGGCAGGTTTTTGGACTCTGGGAGGAAAACAGAGAACCCAGAGGAAACCAAAGCAGACACAGGGAGAACATGGAAATTCCACCCAGATTGGGATTAGAATCAGGAATCCCTAGTGCTGAGAGGAGAACGTGCCAACCACTAAGCCACCGTTGGTCCCTAGCACTTTCGAGCACTAGGAAAGTTCCCTGTTTTAGCTGATGTGGAATTTAGTTAAATAATGTTTTCCAATAAAAAAAAAAAAAAAAAAAACCTGAAGCGACAAATTACATGTAAACGAACATTTACACAGTTTGCAGGAAACGTCATCACAGGATGACGATCCGAGAACGAGCTACTGTACTAATGCTTTACAAAACCACATTAGTTTAACAACATGAATAAAAAGTGTGGGGTGAATTCTACAAGATTAACATTTAATTAAAATAAATGTTCCATGTCAGGCAAATTATCTCATTAACCACACGATTTAGTTCATTAAATTAAGTTTATAAATACTAAACTAAAACGTACGGCTCGATGGTTACAGTTTTACATTTATGAGATTTGATTTTCCACCGTGAGCATCAGAAAGCAGATCAGGCTCCCAGTGGAAACAGACGGCAGTACCCACTCGGACCAGTAGAGGGGGTAAAACCCCATTACAGTGAAGCAAAGCGATTAAAGGCATGTTTTTCTTTTTAAAGATTAATTAAAATGAGTCCTCAGCATTTTTCACGGTTGCTAAGCACACCGTCCTGCGACAGTTTACAGACCTGAAGTTTCATCTATTCAGAAGTTTTATTTCCAAACATCACAAGGACCTTCACAGCCTGGTTCTGAATGAATGGTTCCTGTTGTTCTTGTCTCTAGGAACACTTGGGTAAGGCACGTGAGATGTTAAGTCCCCGTGCAACGGGATACAGTCGAATTAATGCTTCATTTCCTGGGCCGAGCTGCACCAACCTGTCAGTCTGAACGGGTCGCTAATAAACCAACGCCAATCATTCAGCCAGAAACTGGGTCTATTCAACATCAGAGGGACATTAAGCCTTTCATTAAATATGCAAGCAGAGAGTAATGAGTGAGAATAATGCCCCAACCAAATAACCCCTGCTCTGTGGTGGTACTATTGGGGTTCTATATTAGAACAGAGTACACAGTATGTACTGTAGAACACACACAGATGGACTACAGTCTGGAACTATAGAACTACATGGGCCATAATGGGAGCACCAATGCAGTGTACAAAAGTCCAAACTTTTAACTGGCACTATTCATTCGTTCATTTTCTTCCAATATAGGGTTTCCGGGAAAGGGCGGTGTACTCTCTAGTACATACTCACACAGACACTCTATATGGTGCAATTTAGAGCATTTAATTCACCTTGAATCCAAGTTCTTGGACTGTGGGAGGAAACCAGAGAACCCAGAGGAAACCAACATATGGGAACATTGAAACTTCACCTAGATACACAGAATGAGATTCGAACCTGGATCCCCAGTGCTGAGAGGAGAACATGCCAACCATTAATTCAATTAGTGCTGATAGTAGAACGTGCTAACCACTAAGCCACCGTCCTGCCACACACACACACACATATATATATATATATATATATATATATATATATATATATATATATATATATATATATATATATATATATACTGTATATATATATATATATATATATATATATATATATATATATATATATATATATATATATATATATATATATATGTGTGGCGGCACGGTGGCTTAGTGGTTAGCACGTTCTCCTATCAGCACTAGGGATTCCCGGTTCGAATCCCCATCTGGGTGGAGTTTCCATTTTCTCCCCGTGTCTGCGTGGGTTTCCTCCGGGTTCTCCGGTTTCCTCCCACAGTCCAAAAACATGGATCAAGTTAATTGAATTCTCAAAATTGCCCCATATAGAGTGTGTCTGTGTGAGTGAGTGTGTGCCCAGTGATGGATTGGCGCCCTGTCCTGGGTGTATCTGCCCAGCGCCCGAGACGTTCTCCCCTGGATGGGCATGGGGAACCCCACCGCGACCCTAATAGAGGATAAAGCGGGAGATAATGAATGAATGAATGAATGAATATATATGTGTATGGTATATGTGTCCAGTTTCCTCCCACAGTCCAAAAACATGGATCAAGGTAAACTGAATTCTCCAAATTGCCCCATATAGTGTGTGTTAGTGTGTGTGTGCCCAGTGATAGATTGCCGTCCTGTCCTGGGTGTATCTGCCCAGCGCCCGAAACGTTCTCCCCTGGATGGGCATGGGGAACCCCACCGCGACCCTAATAGAGGATAAAGTGGAAGATAATGAATGAATGAATGAATGAATATTACTTCAGTTAAATTTGCGAGCGAAGCGTGACCCAAAACCAGGAGAAGTTTGAGATGAAAGTGTAAAAGTCTATGAAACACTGTTTTGTTGATCTCTGATTCAGTTGAACGAGGTAGATACATTGATACTAACACAACGAACAGTCTGTGGAATTTTACATGTACGCACACGTGTTTTCAGAGTTAAATCTATTTACATTAGAAACCCTTAAGACACATTTTCGTATAGAATGACGAGTAAAGACACAAGGGTCCCATAAAGAGCCGACACTGCGGGGAATCCTGTTTCTCATGTTTTTCGCACATCATGAAAGGTTGTAGTCACAAGACTGTGTACTGAACAGCAAATCGGAATGAATGTACAGCAGCGACCCTGCAGAGCATACAAACCCAAAGGTAAATAAACAGTTAAACACAAGTGCCATCATTCAGTTACAGGGGAGGTGTAATCAAAACCGTGTACGACTGTTATTTAGAAACACAACATCGGGTGATGCAGCTGAAACTCCAGAACATTCCGCTTTAGCTCGGCTTTTGAAGCGATTTTTCCATTTATAAATGCATTAATTAATGACTTCTATTAAAAACCCAAACCCAAACGAAAATGGAATTAAATTACAAAGCGGCCTCATGGTTTGCAGTATTGATTACAGGGTGAGAATCCTATTAAAAATACTGCATATTGGAAATACAGATCCATGGAACTTAAACACTGATATAACATTATAACGCTGTATAATGTAATGTACTTTATATGTTCACATAAATAAATAAATATATATATATATATATATATATATATATATATATATATATATATATATATATATATATATATATATATATATATATATGGCGGCACGGTGGCTTAGTGGTTAGCACGTTCGCCTCTCAGCGCTAGGGATTCCCGGTTCGAATCCCCATCTGGGTGGAGTTTCCATGTTCTCCCCATGTCCGCGTGGGTTTCCTCCGGGTTCTCCGGTTTCCTCCCACAGTCCAAAAACATGGATCAAGTCAATTGAATTCTCAAAATTGCCGCATATAGAGTGTGTCTGTGTGAGTAAGTGTGTGCCCAGCGATGTATTGGCGCCCTGTTCTGGGTGTATCTGCTCAGCGCCCGAAACGTTCTCCCCTGGATGGGCATGGGGAACCCCACCGCGACCCTAATAGAGGATAAAGCGGGAGATAATGAATGATGATGAATATATATATATATATATATATATATATATATATATATATATATATATATATATATATATATATATATATATATATATATATATCATGAGATGTGAAAACAGTGAGTCTTTACCTTCTGTATATTTTATTAATAAGAAAAATTCCAGCTGTTTTTCAAGAATCTGGACTAATGTTAATACTACAGACTACAAAGACATCATTATCTGCCCTACATGGTGCGAATGGTTAATTGAATGGTTTTTATTAGTCCTCTGTTGGTTCTGTGTTCTCTGTTGGTCAGGAGCATCACAGAACAGGTATCATTTGGGTGGTGGATTGTTTATTGTCAGTTCTGCAGTGACACTGATGTGGTGAGGGGGGGGTTAGTGTAGTGTATTTCTCCACTTCAGTGACACTGCTGGGATAGGAATAATGCCCCCACCCAATAACCCCTGCTCTGTGGTGGTACATTTGGGGTTCTGAGCATTAGAGAACAGAGTACACAGTATGTACTGTAGAACACAAACAGATGGACTACAGAATGGAATTGTAGAACTACAAAGTCCATCTTTACAGAAAGTGGAACTGAGAACATGGACAGCAAAAGGGGGCGTGTCCAAACTTTTGAGATGCTGTTCGATAAAGGTAAAAGTTAGTTGGGGGCAAATGATATGAACTTTGTAATTAATTTAAAAGGTTTATTTTGATTTGTATGGTTGTAGCAGGACGACACAGTGGCTTAGTGGTTGGCATGTTCTCCTCTCAGCGCCGGGGATTCCCGGTTCGAATCCCAATCTGGGTGGAGTTTCCATGTTCTCCCCGTGTCCGTGTGGGTTTCCTCCGGGTTCTCCGGTTTCCTCCCACAGTCCAAAAACATGGATCAAGGTCAATTGAATGCCCTAAATTGCCCCATATAGAGTGAGTGTGTGTCCAGTGATAGATTGGCGTCCTGTCCTGGGTGTATCTGCCCAGCGCCTGAAAAGTTCTCACCCTTGATGAGCATGGGAACCCCCCCCCCCGACCCTAGTAGAGGATAAAGTGGAAGATGATGGATGGATGGTGGTAGCATTCTAAATTTTGTGAACAGTCCATTCGCATTCTCAGCTTTATCATGTGATTTAGTGCCCTAGTTAAATTTTGGGATGGTACAGTGTGCTTTGGATGCTTCCTTTAAAGTAGCCCTCATTTCAGGAGGTCATCTGTTGAATATTGGTCCAAAATTTGCAGATGTGTGCTGCACATTCAGACATACTGCAGCTTTCATTCACTCTGTAACACACAGCAGCTGATTTGGGACACAGCCCAATGTCAGAGGCGTGAAACAATAAAGCCCGTAAGTCGTTAATGCATCCAACTCTGTGGAAACAGGTTTGGGAAGGCCCAGCGTAATTACTTCAAATGCAGATGTTCTGCTTTTCCTTAAAAATAAGCCCGGGAATAATCACCGAGCCTAACGAACAATGCGTAATTACCTGAGATTAACCACAACACTCATTCCGTTTTAAAGTGAGAGAAAATAAATAGCTCCTGTTCGGTCATTTACAATAATCATTTACACCCGTCTGTTTTCTCTCCGATGATTCGGCATTTCTTTCGTCTCGTCCTGGGGGTTGTCCTATTAACGATCTACTTCAAACATACACTCATGGTGCTTAGAACAACAGCTCTGCTCTGCTTTATCCACCCCCCCCCCCCCCCCCCCCGCTCTCAGTCAGCTGGGAAATAATAAGCATCTGTGGAAACAGGACAGGGAACAGCGATTAGTCAAACACAAACGAGCTCGCTCTGACAATCTCATCCATCTCAGCTGATTGTTCTGACTGTACAGGTTCGGCCCAAAGCACTGAGAAAATAATCTTCCTTTATTAATGAGCTGTTTCAAGTCTGTGACACGCAGCTAAGCCTGTTCAGTCCACAGAGCAACGGCAGAGCAACGACAGAGCAACATCAGAGTAACGGCAGAGTAACGATAGAGTAACGCCAGAGCAACGCCAGAGTAACGCCAGAGAAACAGCATAGCAACGATAGAGTAATGATAGAGTAACGCCAGAGCAACGGCAAAGTAACGGCAGAGTAATGGCAGAGTAACGGCAGAGTAAACACAGAGCAACTCCAGATTAACGGCAGAGGAACGCCAGCGTAACGGCAGAGTAACTGCAGAGTAATGGCAGAGTAACTGTAGAGTAACGATAGAGTAACGCCAGAGCAACGGCAGAGTAACGATAGAGTAACGCCAGAGCAACGGCAAAGCAACGGCAGAGTAACAGCAGAGTAACGGCAGAGCAACGGCAGAGTAACGATAGAGTAACGCCAGAGTAACGCCAGAGAAACAGCATAGCAACGATAGAGTAATGATAGAGTAACGCCAGAGCAACGGCAAAGTAACGGCAGAGTAATGGCAGAGTAACGGCAGAGTAAACACAGAGCAACTCCAGATTAATGGCAGAGGAACGCCAGCGTAACGGCAGAGTAACTGCAGAGTAATGGCAGAGTAACTGCAGAGTAACGATAGAGTAACGCCAGAGCAACGGCAGAGTAACGATAGAGTAACGCCAGAGCAACGGCAGAGTAACGGCAGAGCAACGGCAGAGTAACGCCAGAGTAACGGCAGAGTAACGGCAGAGTAACAGCAGAGTAACGATAGAGTAATGATAGAGTAACGCCAGAGCAACGGCAGAGTAATGGCAGATTAACGCCAGAGTAACTCCAGATTAACGGCAGAGTAACGCCAGCGTAACAGCAGAGTAACGGCAGAGCAACGGCAGAGTAACAGCAGGGTAACGGCAGGGTAACAGCAGATCAACGGCAGCGTAACGGCAGCGTAACGCCAGAGTAACGCCAGAATAACGACAACGTAATGACAGAGTAACGCCAGCGTAACGACAGCGTAGCGGCAGAGTAGCGGCAGAGTAACGGCAGAGTAACGGCAGCGTAACACCAGAGTAATGCCAGAGTAACGACAGCGTAACGGCAGAGTAATAACAGCGGAATAGCAGAGTAACGACAGAGTAATGACAGCGTAACGACAGAGTAACGACAGCGTAACGACAGAGTAACACCAGAGTAACGGCAGAGTAACGCCAGCGTAACGGCAGAGTAATGACAGTGTAACGACAGAGTAATGACAGCGGAATGGCAGAGTAACGACAGAGTAATGACAGCGGAATGCAGAGTAACGACAGCGTAACGACAGAGTAATCACAGAGTAACGACAGAGTAACGCCAGCGTAACGGCAGAGTAACGCCAGAGTAACGACAGAGTAACGACAGAGTAACTGGGCACACACTCACTCACACACACACACTCTATATGGGGCAATTTGGAGAACTCAATTGACCTTGATCCATGTTTTTGGACTGGCGGGAGGAAACCGGAGAACTCGGAGGAAACCCACATGGACACGGGGAGAACATGGAAACTCCACCCAGATTGGGGTTCGAACCGGGAATCCCTAGTGCTGAGAGGAGAACATGCTAACCAGTAAGACACTGACCCATATATATATATATATTATATATATATATATATATATATATATATATATATATATACACACACAACACTTTACTTGGCCCCATGACCCAAACCCCAGACAAGCGGAACCCCCCCCCCCCCCCCCCCCCCCCCCGCAAAAAAAAAAAAAAATTATAATAATAATAATATATACATATATATATATATATATATGTAAAGTTATATTTTCAGTTCAGAAAGGGCTGCAATCTGCATTGTACACCATTCTAACTTTGCACCTGTGTCTTGTTAGTCTCACTGTGTGAGTGTGTGTGTGTGTGTGTGTGTGAGTGTGTGTGAGTGTGTGTGTGTGTGTGAGTGTGTGTGTGTGTGTGTGTGTGTGTGTGTGTATAGTTGTGTTTGCTACAGTTTCTTCGTGAGACTGGTGTTAGTGTTTTGCCCTTTTGCCTGCAGCCACATGCGACTCCTGTTCTTTTGCTGACGGTCTTGTTTTCTCGTTTTATTTAAAGCGTTCGTTGCTCTGTTTGCTGCTTTTGATGTGTTTGTCTGAAACCTTCAATAAATTCCCTAAAAGGCACAGGGTTTCCCTGCCATCACAAACAAACAGCAGATCAGCCGAGACATCCGCTTTACGTCTCGATGCATACGATGCTTTTTTTCATCTCCCCAAAATGATTTATTCCCTGCAATGACCATAAAGACTTTATCCTCTTAATTACATGCAAGACCCAATCTAACAAACAGAAGCGCACTGCGCTACAAACGGAGAGAGCCCTGCACTCAGGGCTGGTGTTTCTTGCTTGGAATGTGTATTTAATCCGGGTTTTCTGAAAACACGACGTATTTGATGCTCAAGTCAGCAAAGCAGAAGCAAAAGACTAAACAGAAACACAAGGAACTTAAAAGAAGTTAAAAGAACGACACATTCATGACCGTCCATAAAAAAAGCTGTTGTTACAAACCACTTGGATGTTCTGCGGCACTTTTTTTGTTGCAAACATGAAACGAAATGTTTAAAAGAACATCACGGTTTGGGAGCAAAACAAAACCACAGCCTCAGATCCACAAACGCTTCATCAGGTATTTAAAGTCTCAGAACAAAAAAACTTTAAGAATTACTATTATTATCCATCCATCCATTACCTTCTGCTTTAACCTCTATCAGGGTCACGGGGAGGGGTTCCCTATGCCCATCCAGAGGAGAACTTCTTGGGTGCTGGTCAGGACAAGGCGCCAATCTATTGCTGGGCACACACTCACTCACACAAACACACTCTATATGGGGCAATTTGGAGCATTCAATTGACCTTGATCCATATTTTTGGACAGAAACCCACGAGGACACAGGGAGAACATGGAAACTCCACCCAGATTGGGATTCGAATTGGGAATCCCTAGCGCTGAGAGGAGAACATGCCAACCACTAAGCCACCGTGCCGTCCGAATTCATTCATTCATTATCTTCTGCTTTTGCCTCTATTAGGGTCACGGGGAGGGGTTCCCTATACCCATCAGGGGGAGAACATTTTGGGCGCTGGGCAGACAGGGCGCCCAGGACAGGGCGCCAATCTATCGCTGGGCGGGCACACACACACACACACACACACACACGCGCACACACAAAACGCACACAGACACACTCTACATGGGGCAATTTGGAGAACTCAATTGACTTGATCCTTGTTTTTGGACTGTGGGAGGAAACCGGAGAACCCGGAGGAAAACCATGCGGACACGGGGAGAACATGGAAACTCCACCCAGATGGGGATTCAAACCGGGAATCCCTAGCGCTGAGAGGAGAACATGCTAACCACTAAGCCACCGTGCCGTCCGAATTACTATTATTATTAATAATAATATTATTATTATTATTATTATTATTATTATTATTATTATTATTATTAGGATTCATTTATTCATGCGCTGGGCCAATAGATCGAGGGCCAATCTATTGCTGTACACAATATCACATAAACACATACTATATAGGGCAATTTCAGAGCATTTAATTTACATTGAATACATGTTTTTAAACTGTGGGAGGAAACCGGAGAACCCTGAGGAAACCCACACAGACACGGGGAGAACATGAGAGCCTTCACAGTGGTGTTTTTAACTTTTAGACTGCATTCTGCTCGGTCATTAACATAAAAATCCAAAGTTCAGCTCTGAATACTGGAGCATCGATTGGGGTTAGGGGCCTTACTCAAGTTCCGCCGTGGTACTCGGTGGGACCGGGAATCGAACCGGGGACCTTCAGGTCGCAAGGCAGGTTCCTTAACCACAGGCCCAGTTTAAATGAATTGGTTGAAATCCATTACTCAGGTTAACGTACGCATACCTTCAGATACTTGACTAGTTTTTGAATCTGCCAGTACTCAGAGGGCAGGTCAGTGTGGCCCTCTCCTCGTCTCTCCGTCTGCTCTTCATCCTCCTCACCCTCGGATGAGCTCTCACTGAGGCCCTCAGCACATGTTCCTCCACCAGGACTCTTACTGCACACAAAGCAAACAACAGGGTTCTTCATTCAGCAGACATTTTACATTCTACAGCTATCATCCATCCATCCATTATCTTCTGCTTTATCCTCTATTAGGGTCACGGGGATGGGGGGGGGGTTCTCCATGCCCATCCAAGGGAGAACGTTTCGGGCGCTGGGCAGATACACCCAGGACAGGGCGCCAATCCATCACTGGACACACACTCCCTCACAAACACACTCTATATGGGGCAATTTGGAGAATTCAATTGACCTTGATCCATGTTTTTGGACTGTGGGAGGATTCCCGGTTCGAATCCCCATCTGGGTGGAGTTTCCATGTTTTCCCCGTGTCCGCGTGGGTTTCCTCCGGGTTCTCCGCTTTCCTCCCACAGTCCAAAAACATGGATCAAGGTCAATTGAATTCTCCAAATCGTCCCATATAGAGTGTGTGCGTGAGTGAGTGTGTGCCCAGCGATAGATTGGCACCCTGTCCTGGGTGTATCTGCCCAGCGACCGAAACGTTCTCCCATTTATGGGCATGGGGAACCCCCCCCGCGACCCTAATAGAGGATAAAGCGGAAGATAATGCGAGGAGAAGAAATTCAAATCCTAACAATACACCAAAATCAGTAATACATTCTACAAACTTAAAAATTGGGCGGCACGGTGGCTTATGGGTTGGCATGTTCTCCTCTCAGCACTAGGGATTCCTGGTTCGAATCCCAATCTGGGTGGAGTTCCCATGTTCTCCCCGTGTCCGTGTGGGTTTCCTCCGGGTTCTCCGGTTTCCTCCCACAGTCCAAAAACATGGATCAAGATCAATTGAATTCTCCAAATTGCCCCATATAGAGTGTGTTTATGTGTGTGAATGAGTGTGTGCCCATCCATAGATTGGCGCCCTGTCCTGGGTGTATCTGCCCAGCGCCCGAAACGTTCTCCCCTGGATGGCTGACCCTAGTAGAGGATAAAGCGGAGGATAAAGGATGGATGGACAGTCATTAAAAAGATTTCAAAAACAGGTCCGGGTTCGAATCGCAGTAATTCTGCAGTGTCCCGCTTCCATGATGATAAAACTGGCCCAGTGCTTCCCGTCATTTCGACAGGCATCTGTCAGCATTATGTACAAATGAGGGCTGGATCATCATCATCATCATCATCATCATCATTTCGTTGAATGCTGGCATCATGTGAAGTGACTCTGAGGAAGCACATGATGGCTGATGGCATGAATGAGAATGCAGACACCTGGTGCTTGTGAGTTGGCCGCAGCTCAATCGGTCAAATAAAGGCGTTTAAGTAACGAGCCTTTCCTGCTGCAGTCGTTCCGACGCTTCCCCCGAGAGCCGAGAGCCGAGCTTCAACGGAGTCACAACCACACGGATAGAGATATAATCAGCGCCGTAAGTCATTTTCTATGGCGAGCTTCGCCCCTCACCGGGAATCTTCTCAAAGCAACATTGTGGACCCTGAGCAGCAATGACTCAGAATGACTTAGTGCACAGCGCGAAGCGGTTCGGCTAAATCTGTTCTCCAAAAGGCCCATCACTGCTCAAGAGTGTATTTAAAGTGTCAGTCTTAAGTGCGCTATTGACAAAAGCAGCAGGGACCGAGGGAACACAACAAAAAAGAAACGGGGGTTCGAGAACCATCGTCGGAGATCTGCAGAGCTCGCCTATTGAAATCACACACATTCACCAACGCAGCTGGCCTTTAAAATCGCCGCCGCCGTGTGACAGCGTCATAAAAAAAAACTCGCGATGGGGTCACGGGAACACGGATCTGTTTTCCAGAGGAGACGCGTTGTATTTCGTAGCCTTCAACACCGGTCCAGTCTGCTTTTGTCCAATCCGTAGCAATGTAAACACTCACTCAGGTGCTAATTACCACCTCAGGGTCTTTATCAAAAGCATGTGTGTTACGTTTCGCTCCGCCGTTTCAGCCCCTTCCATTTTACGTGAGGTTTTCAGAGAGGGATCCGCGGGGAACCGAGAGTATACTCGCTGGTGAGACTGCAGAGCAGATGCGTCTTACATTTACATTTACATTTATTCATTTAGCAGACGCTTTTATCCAAAGAGACTTACGAATAGGGGCGGCATGGTGGCTTAGTGGTTGACATGTTCTCCTCTCAGCGTTAGGGATTCCCGGTTTGAATTCCCATCTGGGTGGAGTTTCCATGTTCTCCCCGTGTCCGCGTGGGTTTTCTCCGGGGTCTCCGGTTTCCTCCCGCAGTCCAAAAACATGGATGAAGGTCAACTGAGTTCTCCAAATTGCCCCATATAGAGTGTGTCTGTGTGAGTGAGTGTGTGTCCAGCGATGGATTGGCACCCTGTCCTGGGTGTATCTGCCCCCCCTCATCATAGTCTATTCACTTTTTTTAAATGTCATTATGAACATTCAGTTAAAGAAAATAAATCTATAAATAAATGTATAGATTACATTTGAAGAGAAATATTGACAAAGAAAAAAATATGAATAAAATATTTACTAAAATATGAACAAATGATCACGATCCATCCATTATCTTCCGTTTTATCCTCTACTAGGTTTGCGGGGGGGGGGGGCATCCAGCCTGGGCCCATCCAGGCGAGAACGTTTCGGGCGTTTCACACAGACACACTCTATATGGGGCAATTTGGAGAATTCAATTGACCTTAATCTATGTTTTTGGACTGTGGGAGGAAACCGGATAACCCGGAGGAAACCCACGCAGACACGGGGAGAACATGGAAACTCCACCCAGACTGGGCCACTAATCCACCGTGCCGCCCCAAATGATCACCAATGGAACCAGTTTAAAATACAAAAAAGATATCATCTTAATCTCATTATCTTCTGCTTAATTCTAAATTAGGATCACGGCAGGGGAGGGGGGGGTGGGGTTCCCATACAGGGGAGAACGGTTTGGGCGCTGGGCAGATACACCCAGGACAGGGCGTCAATTCATTGCTGGACACACAGTCTGAGGCAAGTTGGATAGGGGTAATTTAGAGCAGCCAATATACCATGAATCCATGTTTTTGGACTGTGGGAGGAAACTGGAGAACCCGGAGGAATCCCACTCTGACACAGGGAGGCACGCCCAATTTATTAAGCTGTGCAATCCACCAAAATAACCATAAAACCTGCAGGAGCGTCCTGAAGTTAGGAGTGGAGGACATATTGTATTTCACTCTGAACTCTGAGAGTGACTCCCATCTAAAATCACCCGCGCTGCATCACGTGAACTTCCCAGCATGCCCTGAAACAGTAGCTGCTTACTTACATTTTGGGAGAGGTCAGGCAGCCTGATGGGGGGGATCCAGAGAACCCGGTCTTCCTCCTGCTGTCAGACTTCAGGGATTTATTAAAGCTCTGCAGGCTTTTTTTACTCTCTTCTCGTCTTCTCGCTGGTTTCTCATCCGACTCTCTGTTAGAAAAACAGGCGAATCAGAATAAACGACACCGTTTTTAAGACATCGTTAATTGTGCAGGTATTAAAATAAATGTGTAACCATCTGGATGGTGTAGCTTTTCGATGGAAACAAGACAAAAGCAATTAGCATTACCTCATTTTATTGGAAGGAGGTTTTAAAATGTGCAACGAGAAAAAGAACGGTGAACAAAAGCCCAAGCATTTCCACAAAAACCAGCCGACACCCGTTTAGAGGCAATAATTAAGAGGGAGACAGGAACCCAAGAAACACCAAGGTGAAAACAAATATTATTAAATTAAAGATTTAATTAAACCATATTAATTAACATAAACAATACAGCTTTCACATCCAGATGTCATCAGCACATCTGTAATGACCAGCATTCAGAAATACAACTATGACATCCAGCATGTGTGTGTGTGTGTGTGTGTGTGTGTGTGTGTGTGTGTGTGTGTGTAATATCCAGCATCATTTAATGTGTGTGTGTGTGTGTGTGTAATATCCAGCATCATTTAAAGTGTGTGTGTATGTGTGCGTGTGTGTGTGTGTTATATCTAACATCAATAAATGTGTGTGTGTGTGTGTGTGTGTGTGTGTGTGTGTGTGATATCCAGCATCATTTAAAATGTGTGTATGTGTGTAATATCCAGTATTTAAAGTGTGTGTGTGTGTGTGTGTGTGATATCCAGCATCAATTAATGTGTGTGTATGTGTGTAATATCCAGCATTTAAAATGTGTGTATGTGTGTGTGTGTGATATCCAGCATCAATTAATGTGTGTGTATGTGTGTAATATCCAGCATTTAAAATGTGTGTATGTGTGTGTGTGTGTGTGTGTGTGTGTGATATCCAGCATCAATTAATGTGTGTGTATGTGTGTAATATCCAGCATTTAAAGTGTGTGTGTGTGTGTGTGTGACATCTAGCATCACTAAATGTGTGTGTGTAATATCCAGCATCATTTAATGTGTGTGTGTGTGTGTGTGTGTAATATCCAGCATCATTTAAAGTGTGTGTCTGTGTGTAATATCCAGCATCATTTAAAGTGTGTGTGTGTGTGTGTATAATATCCAGCATCATTTAACGTGTGTGAGTGTGTGTGTGTGTAATATCCAGCATCATTTAATGTGTGTGTGTGTTATATCTAACATCAATAAATGTGTGTGTGTGATATCCAGCATCATTTACAATGTGTGTGTGTGTGTGTGTGTGTGTGTGTGTGCGTAACATCCAGCATTACTAAAGGTGTGTGTGTGTGTGTGTGTGTGTGTGTAAAACAACCAACATAACTAAATGTGTGTGTGTGTGTGTGTGCAGAACATCCAGCATCAGCTTTTTTTACTTTTTGTTTTAGTGTCTGCAATTCTTTGAGTAACACACACACACACACACACACACACACACACACACACACACACACACACAGACCTGATGTTTGTGATGTGTGTGCTGTATTTGAATCAGAGGATAGAACAGTTCGGTCACTTACACTTTTTGGGACATCACGCCGAGGTTCTTCCATTTTAAAGATGGTTCTAATTTCTTTACACCACCTGGCCTGTTGGAAACGAGTCGTCGTCTTGCCGTCCCCTGCGCATTCTTTTCACGATGCCCGTTAGACATCAGGGGTTGGCCGGGTTCCTCCGGATCAACCGTTTCCACATGTGGGTTTTTTTGCGAGGTCTGAGATCCCTCGACGACAAACTCCTGATCCTGGGTTCCAACAAAGGAAAGACCACATGATGTTGGGTCATTTAATAAAAGACCTTCAGTCTTAATTTGCACGGATCACAAGCTGTAAAATCTACAATAAACCATTCTTGTAAAAATTAAACAGAGTTCGTCCTCCAAACTCCAGTTTTGTAAAAAAAGAAATAAATAAAAAATAAACTGTGTCTGAGTGCAACTGCGATAATGCTCAACGGCACGCTTCCCAGCTTACATCTGCCTCCATATTTCTTTATTGCAGAGAGACACATTGCATAATTGTGTCTGAGTTAGAGCAGACTGCTCGTCCCGCGACGGAGACGTATAAAACTAAATTACACTTATGAATTTCTATCATTGAGTTTCGCTATAAAATGGTCATTCTCCACCCTCCACTGCCAGAATAACAATTCCCTCTTTATTGAGTTATTGGGAGTAGACCTTAAAAATGTATTTAAAAAAAAAAAAAAAAAAAAAAAAAGCAGAAACATATTTTCAGGGCTAACACGGCAGAGAGCTCTTAATTGGCTGAACAATATGAAACATTTATTGTTTCTGTACATTCCTGTAGCCTGGCAGCTTGGCACACTTTAAGTGGCGTCTTTGTTACAGCGCCACTCACTGATGATTTTTTTTTTGAAGGTCTCTCTTTTTTTTTTTTTTTTTTTTTTTTTTTTACAACCTGCTTGAGCATGCCAACTGGGTTCGCATGGATTGTTTGCAGTGCGAGTGTTTTTAATCAAAGGCACTTACAGCTTCGAAAATAGGCACTTTTTTTTCTTTCCCTGTTTCCATTCAACGCTGAGAAGGAGTTACGGTGAGGAGGTTTCGAGAAACAGCCTGAGCACGGACATGTAGGACAGCAGAAAAGAGTCTGTAATACGTCTTTCGACAAAAATATTCCAGCTTGTTTGGTGAAAAATGTCTTAAGACCGGGACATTCAAGAGCAAGTATCATTAAATTAAAGTGATCCATATTTAACCCATCTGTGCAGTGAAACACACACACATTCTCACACACACACACACACACACACACACACACACACACTCTGAGTGAAGTGAGCACACCTGCCCCGGAGTGGTGGGCAGCCCTGTAGATGGGGAGCAATTAGGGGTTGGTGTCTTGCTAAAAAGCACTTCAGCCATGGTACTTGCAGGACTGGGAATCGAACCGGGGACCTTCAGGTCACAAGGTTAGTTACATTTACATTACATTTACATTTTGGTCATTTATTGGACGCTTTTTATCCAAAGCGACTTACAAGGTGAGCACAGGGTTCATCACAACATCCCTGGAGCAATGAGGGTTAAGGGTCTTGCTCAAGGACCCACATTGGTAACTGCAGTGGACCTGGGATTTGAACCCACAACCTTCAGATTGATAGCCCAATGCCCTTACCACTGAACTACCGCACCAAATCCCACACGGGGATTTAGTGGTTAGCACATTCGCCTCTCAGCGCTAGGGATTCTCGGTTCGAATCCCCATCTGGATGGAGTTTCCATGTTCTCCCCGTGTCCGTGTGGGTTTCCTCCGGGTTCTCAGGTTTCCTCCCACAGTCCAAAACTATGAATCAAGTCAATTGATTTCTCCAAATTGCCCCCTATAGAGTGTCTATGTGTGAGTGAGGGTGTGCCCAGTGATAGATTGGCATCCTGTCCTGGGTGTATCTGCCCAGTGCCCAAAATGTTCTCCCCTGGATGGGCATGGAGAACCCCCCCGCGACCCTAATAGAGGATAAAGTGGAAGATAATGGATGGATGGATTATTTTCTTATTCATCAGGGTGGACGACAAAGTAAGAATTTTCTTGTGCAGGGAAACATGTTTCTTTACTGTGCACATGACAATAAGGCTTTGAATTGAATTGAATTAAATTGAATTGACTGCCCCAAGAACTCAAGACCGAAAAAAACTTTTTTTTTTTTTTTTTTTTTTAAGTTTGGAGGACGAGAAGCGTTCCAATTTGGCTCCATCGAAAGCCCTTTCTTAAAACATGAGCATGGAACATATTACACTTAATATTCGACTACGGAGCCAAACAACAGTTTGAAAAACACGGCTGAGCTTCAGCTTCTCATCTCGAGTTGTTGCTTTCAGTGAATTTTTTTTTTTTTTTTTTTTTTTTTTTTTTTTAACGAGTGAGACAAATGTGTAGCAGTCGTCCGTGAAGTGACCCCTTGACCACAAAATATGAAAGTTCCCCGAGCACGTGGAGATTCTGGTTTAACTTTAAAGAGATTGACAGACGGAATATGAAAGCAAACAGGCAGCACATGGCATGTGTTTATTTAATACCCACACTGCCTCGGTGCCATGGTCTGACCACACATGCTAATATAAACAGCCTGCTAATCAGGCTCTTCAAACGTGATCGGGCTGAACAGCTTGATTACGTTTGCTTGATGAGCGTCTGCCTTTGAGGAGGTTCGGATCGAAAGCGTCGACTCTAATAAACGGGCGAAAAGAAACCGGACCGCCGACGAGCCGACGGGTCAGAAGATACGGCGCGTTATCGGTGGCTCCACGCAGGTGCCGATTTAAAGACGAGAACGTCTGGAGGTTCTGCAATTAGAGAGCAAACTGAATGACAGAAATGTGTGTGTGTGTGTGTGTGTGTCATCTAGCATCCCTAAATGTGTATGAATGTGTGTGTGTGTGTGTGTGTGTGTAACATCTAGCATCCCTAAATGTGTATCTAACATCCAGCAGCACTTCGTGTGTGTGTGTGTATGTGTGTGTGTGTGTATATGTGTCATCCAGCATCACTTAATGTGTTTGTATGTATGTATGTATGTGTGTGTGTGTGTGTGTGTGTGTGTGTGTGGGTGTGTCATCTAGCATCACTTAATGTGTATGAATGTGTGTGTGTGTGTGTGTAACATCTAGCATCCCTAAATGTGTATGTAACATCCAGCAGCACTTTGTGTGTGTGTGTGTGTGTGTTTGTGTGTGTGTGTGTCATCCAGCATCACTTAATGTGTATGTATGTATATATGTATGTCTGTGTGTGTGTGTGTGTGTGTGTGTGTGTGTGTGTAAAATCTAGCCTCAATAACTGTGTATGTGTGTGTCATCTAGCATCACTTAATGTGTATGGATGTGTGTGTGTAACATCTAGCATCCCTAAATGTGTATGTAAGATCCAGCAGCACTTCGTGTGTGTGTGTCATCCAGCATCACTTAATGTGTTTGTATGCATGTGTGTGTGTGTGTGTGTGTGTGTGTGTGTGTAAAATCAAGCCTCAATAAATGTGTGTGTGTGCGCATGTGTGTGTCATCCAGCATCACTCAATGTGTTTGTATGTATGTATGTGTGTGTGTGTGTAAAATCTAGCCTCAATAAATGTGTGTGTGTGTGTGTGTGTGTGTGTGTGTGTGTGTGTAACATCCAGCATCACTTAGTGTGTGTGTGGCTTTGTGTGTATGTCATCCAGCATCACTAAATATGTGTGTGTGTGCCATCTAGCATCACTTAATGTGTATGTATGTAAAATCTAGCATCAATAAATGTGTGTAACATCCAGCATCATTAATTGACTATGAGTAACACACACACACACACACACACACACACACACACAGGGACACACACAGGGACACACACAAAAAGACACAGACACACAGAGACACACACACAAACACACACAAACAAACACAGGCACACACACACACACACAGACACACACAAACACACAGACACACACAAACACAGACACAAACACAGACACACACACACACACACACAAACAGACACACACACAGACACACACAAACACACAGACAGACACACACACACACACACACACACACAGACACACACACACACACACACACAACACACACACACACACACACACACAGAGACACACAAACACACACACACACACACACACAGACACACACTTTATTCAATACTAGCGGTGGCTCATAGGGGGACCTGATTTTTGTGATGTTTGTGAAGCAGAGGACGTCTAGAACACTTTTTGGAACATCACACAGAGGTTCTTCCATTTTAAAGACGGTTCTAATTTCTTGACACCGCACGGCTTGTTCGAAACGAAACCGGCCCGCCGACGAGCCGATAGGTCAGAAGATTACGGCGTGTTATCGTTGGCGGCGCGCAGGTGCCGATTTAAAGACAGAGAACGTCTGGGGATTCTGCAATTAGAGTCGGAGTGCAAACTGAATGACAGAAGCGTGCTGGGGTAGACTTATTACCCCGAGCTGGGCTGGGCTCCAGAGGAAATGAGCCTCTGGGGTGAAGCGGATTATTTTCTTCACGGGAGCAGCTCAGCACTGGTAGCTTTATCTGCAGGCAGTCAGTAAGTCAGTCCAGTGCTGGAGAGGAGACGACTCGGGTGGATGTCAGCCTGGGACACGGCCGTGCGAATCTGCCGGTCAGGTTGGGTTATCAATCTGAAGGTTGGGGGTTCAAATCCCAGGTCCACTGAAGTTACCAGTGTGGGTCCTTGAGCGAGACTCTTAACCCTCATTGCTCCAGGGATGTTGTGATGAACCCTGGGCTCACCTTGTAAGTCGCTTTGGATAAAAGCGTCCAATAAATGACCAAATGTAAATGTAATGTAATGTTTAATTTAATCTGCTTAATGGGGTTTAGTGGTTTAGCACGTTCTCCTCTCAGAGCTAGGGTGGAGTTTCCATGTTCTCAGGTTCATGGATCCAAAAAAAACATGGATCAAGGTCAATTCCATCTTCCGCTTTATCCTATATTAGGGTTGTGTGTGGGGGGGTTGTTCGCCATGCCCATCCAGGGGAGAACGTTTCGGGCGCTGGGCAGATACACCCAGGACAGGGGGGCAATCTATCACTGGACACACACTCACTCACACAGACACACTCTATATGGGGCAATATGGAGAATTCAATTGACTTGAATCCATCTTTTTGGACTGTGGGAGGAAACCGGCGAACCAGGAGGAAACCCACATGCACACGGGGAGAACGTGGAAACTCCACCCAGATTGGGATTCAAACCGGGAATCCCTAGCACTGAGAGGAAAACATGCAAACCACTAATCCACCGTGACGCCCGGATCAAGGTCAAGTGAATTCTCCAAATTGCCCCATATAGAGTGTGTTTGTGTGCCCAGTGATAGATTGGTGTCCTGTCCTGGATGTATCTGCCCAGCGCTCGAAAAGTTCTCCCCTGGATAGGCATGGGGAACCCCCCCGCGACCCTAATAGAGGATAAAGTGGAAGATAATGGATGGATGGATGAATCTGCCACAACATGACGCCATCCTTCATCTGGATGAACGGTCTCTCGTTTTCAGGGACAAATTAAGAGCTTTATAAATTTCCAGTAGTCTGTCAACGAGTCAACTTGACTAATGCAAATGATTCTGAAGCGGCGTGCAGTTAAGCTTTTAAAATCGAAGCTTCTGGAACACATATGTTCTCGAGCCCAACTCCCTGCTGTCTATTATTCCTATCCCAGCAGTGTCACTGAGGTGTTTAAATGAAACTCCAGCAGCACTGCTGCCCTAAACCCCCCCTCACCACATCAGTGTCACTGCAGAACTGACTATAAACAATCCACCACCCAAATGATACCTGTTCTGTGATGCTCCTGACCAACAGAGAACACAGAACCAACAGGGGACTAACAACAACAAAGAACACAGATGGACTACAGTCTGTAATTATAAAACTACAAAGTCCATCTATATGGTAAGTGGAGGATATGGACGATGGAGCAAGAAAGGGGGCGTGTCCAAACTTTTGACTGGCACTGTGTATTATTAATTCTGTTTATTGTAGTTTTTCGGGCTCGTGTCATGGTGAAGCTGCACCTGCGTTTTGTTAACACTGTGTCTGTATGTTGTTGTTCTGTTCTGCTGTTCTCAAATAATTGCATCCATTATCTTCCGATTTTATCCTCTATTTGGGTCGCGGGGGGGGGGGGGGGGTCCCCATGCCCATGCCCATCCAGGGGAGAACGTTTCGGGCGCTGGGCAGATACACCCAGGACAGGGCGCCAATCCATCGCTGGGCACACACTCACTCACACAGACACACTCTATATGGGGCAATTTGGAGAACTCAATTGACTTGATCCATGTTTTTGGACTGTGGGAGGAAACCGGAGAACCCGGAGGAAACCCATACAGACACTGAGAGAACATGCAAACTCCACCCAGATTGGGATTTGAACCGGGAATCCCTAGCACTGAGAAGAGAACATGCCAACCACTAAACCACCATGCCGCCTTTCTAATATAATTATTAATTCTTTCATTCATTATCTCCCGCTTTATCCTCTATTAGGGTCGTGGGGGGGTTCCCCATGCACATCCAGGGGAGAACGTTTCGGGTGCTGGGCAGATACACCCAGGACAGGGCGCCAATCCATCGCTGGGCACACACTCACCCACACAGACACACTCTATATGGGGCAATTTGGAGAACTCAATTGACTTTGATCCGTTTTTGAACAAACACGGGGAGAACATGGAAACTCCACCCAGATTGGGATTCGAACCGGGAACCCCTAGCGCTGAGAGGAGAACATGCCAACCACTAAGCCCCCGTGCCGCCTTTCTAATCTAATTAGATTTTGTAATTACAGTTTTGATGAAATACATTCACACCGAGGACATTCTGTAAATATCTCACCCCCGAAACGTCACCGGTGATCTTTTTTTTTTTTTTTTTTCCCCCCGACAAAAATAACACCGCCGAGAGATCCAGCCGACATTCTTCCAACTGCTAAACACACATTTTCCGCACAGCTTGAAGTCATTATTGGGGACTGATTTGTTAATTTATAAAGTCACAAACGCAGGAAGCGGCACAAGCGAATAAATCACAATACTTCAAAAGTACATTCGACTTTTTTTCGCCGAGGGTTTGAGTAACCGGCCCATTTTTCACATTCCTTCACACTGTGATGATGTGAAAAGCAGCGCGGCGACGGAGGAGAGGCCGGCTCACCGTCGCTGTCAGACAGGCCCGGCTCACGGCGACGTGTAGAGCAGACACCCCACTCCCCCGTCCCCCCCCCCCGTCCTCCACGTCCTCCACGTCCCCACGCAGCTGCGATTAATCCGAACCGGCGTATTTCACACTGCGGGGGCAGCAGCGGGCCAGTCCGCACACATGGACCCGGCTTTGTTCGGGGGGTGGAGGGGTTCGCTGGTTGCACGTGTATGTTTTTCTTGCGCTCACTCGCTCGCCGTCCTCTCATCCGTCTTGACGGGGGAGTGCGAGACGACGCCGCCGCCGTCCCGATCGGTCTGATGAGACTGGCTTCTCACTCACCAAGTGATGTCATTTTGTTCAGGGGGCATCGAGGACTTATAAATCCCCCATACTGCACCTCGTAAGAGCTCAGCGTGGTGCACCGATGTCCCGTGTCGTGTAAGGTCTTAAGGTCGCCTCGTTAAGCTCGGATCGGACCGACACACGGAAAATCTGTTATATTCATTACACGACGAAAACCTGAGGGGCGGCACGGTGGCTGAGTGCTTAGCACGTTCTCCTCTCGGCGCTAGGGATTCCCGGTTCGAAGCCCAATCCGCGTGGAGTTTCCATGTTCTCCCCGTGTCCACGTGGGTTTCCTCCGGGTTCTCCGGTTTCCTCCCACAGTCCAAAAAGATGGATCGAGTCAATTGAGTTCTCCAAATTGCCCCATATAGAGTGCCCAGCGATGGATTAGTGTCCTGTCCTGGGTGTATCTGCCCAGTGCCCGAAACATTCTCCCCTGGATAAGCATGGGGAACCCCCCCGCGACCCTAATAGAGGATAAAGCAGAAGATAATGGATGGATGGATATGTCTGTAATGTACTGGGATGGATGGTGCATCCCCACCCTTCATCAAGTCCTACAGAACAATTCCTGATGTCTTCAGGAGTTCTGCTTTATCCTCTATTAGGGACGCGGTGGGGTTCCCCATGCCCATCCAGGGAAGAACGTCTCGGGCGCTGGGCAGATACACCCAGGACAGGACACCAATCTATCACTGGGCACACACTCACTCACACAGACACACTCTATATGGGGCAATTTGGAGAACTCAATTGACTTGATCCATGTTTTTGGACTGTGGGAGGAAACCGGAGACCCCGGAGGAAACCCACGCAGACACGGGGAGAACATGGAAACTCCACCCAGATTGGGATTCGAACCAGGAATCCCCAGCGCTGAGAGGAGAACATGCAAACCACTAAGCCACCGTGCCGCCTTTCTAATATAATTAGATTTTGTAATTACAGTTTTGATGAAATACATTCACACCGAGGACATTCTGTAAATATCTCGCCCCCTAAACGTCACCGGTGATCTTTTTCACTCACTCACACACATAAAGGCTCTATATGGGGCAATTTGGAGAACTCAATTGACTAGATCCATGTTTTGGACTGTGGGAAGAACCCGGAGAAAACCCACGCGGACATGGGGAGAACATGGAAACTCCACCCAGATTGGGATTCAAACTGGGAATCCCTAGAGCTGAAAGGAGAACATGCCAACCACTAAGCCACCGTGCCACCTTTTCATGAACAGATGTCCAGAATAATACAAAAACTAGTTCCGGTTTCCTCCTCATGTCTGAATCGTGATCATTGCTGTGATACCTGCTGTTCATTGCTGTGATTACTGATGTTCATTGCTGTGATACCTGCTGTTCATTGCTGTGATTACTGATGTTCACTGCAAAGTGAGGAGATTTGATCTTCAGAAGGCTGACGAGGTCTTGGTACAGATCACTCTTCCTCTCATAAGCGCTCTCCTCTCCCTCTTCCTCTCGCTGGAGACCCTGTTAACATAGAGCATCATCAGTGTGGAGCGGAGGGAGTCGATGCACCGAGGTGTAGCGATCATGATTATATTAGATTAGATTCAACTTCATTGTCATTGTGCAGAGTACAAGTACAAAGCCAATGAAATGTAGTTAGGTTAATGAAGTTAGAAATGTAGGTTTCTTCCTTAAAATAACATCATAACAGGGAGTTTTTTCTTGCCACTGTCGCTTCGGCTCGCTCTTTGGGGGTTTAAATCTTTATGAGACTGTAAAGCTGCTTTGTGACAATGTACTATTGTAAAAATCGCTCTATAAATAAATTACTTGCACTATAAATTATAAATTATCTTTAATAAACGCACCACTAAATTAAGAAGACGTCGTGTGGTTGCTCAGTGGTCAGGGTTGAGGGTTCAAATCCCATGTTCACTGATGTTACCAATGTGGGCCCTTGAGCAAGGCCCTTAAGCCTCATTGCTTCAGGGGTGCTGTCCCTGTGTTCTGACCCCAACCATCGAGTTAGGATATTCATCATTTCTTAAGTGTTTCTCAGAAATAAAGCAGTGACGACTGATTCTTACTCCATTGAGGAAGACTCCGTCTGTGCTGGCGGTGACAAACAGGGGTTCGGTGTCACACGGCTCAATAACAAGATGGGCAATCTCACCATGAAGCTGCCTCCATGGAGGAGAGCGGCAGCCGTTACCAAACTCATAATCTGTGAAGAGAGCAGAGATAGAAAGAGTCTTATCTGTCATTACACACACACAAACAAACATATATATATATATATATATATATATATATATATATTCATTCATTCATTCATTATCTCCCGCTTTATCCTCTATTAGGGTCGCGGTGGGGTTCCCCATGCCAATCCAGGGGAGAACGTTTTGGCCGCTGGGCAGATACACCCAGGACAGGACGCTGGGCACACACTCACTCACACATACACACTCTATATGGGGCAATTTGGAGAACTCAATTGACCTTGATCCATGTTTTTGGACTGTAGGAGGAAACCGGAGAACCCGGAGGAAACCCACGCGGACACGGGGAAAACATGGAAACTCCACCCAGATGGGGATTCGAACCGGGAATCCCTAGCACTGAGCCACCTTGAGCCACTAAGCCACCTTGCTGCCCTTATATATATATATATATATATATATATATATATATATATATATATATATATATATATATATATATATATCAAGTCTTTGAATGGATTAGACCCAGAAGATTTTCCAGTCAACAATTTAGACACACCGAGGGATTACCGTCAAATTAAAGGAGTATTAGTGAAGGACGGTTAAATCTTAAGGTCACACCTTGACCTTGTTCCCGTCCATCCATCCCATTGTTATTAGCTTTGCACTTTACCGTGCATCCTGTTATTGGTTTTATTTATTATTATTATTTCCATCTGTGTAAACCTTTTTTTTATTTTTAACCGCAAAACGTTTATTACAACAAAAAATGCCAATGTTTACTACAGCAAACGTCTTACTATGCCACACGTCCTATTTCGTTACAGACCTGGCACGCGGTCCTGCTTAAGAGCGATGCAGTGAAGCATTCGTTCACGTCGGATGAATTACTGCTGACTCATGTGGATGCTGCTACCAAGCATCCTCGATGGCTCGGCGTTTTATACGTTAATCACCGTATAAAAACACTCCACTTAACAAATCCACCTCTCCAAACCTCAACCTCGTTAGATCAACTCCTCTGTTTTTAATACCCGGCTGTAATTTGTCCCTAGCATCGGGGGAGACATTTTTCAAAGGTTAAGGTATTAATCATCAGTTTAAGAGGCACGCCAATCCACAACTCTAAAAGCCTCCTGTTGGAATCCAGCGACGCTGCTCCTTCTCATGAGAGCGGTGATGAATCTCTTGGTAAACGCAGACCTGACACATGTAATGCTTTCCATGTTGAAGAAGCTCGAACACGAGCGTTTTAAAGGAGAAGGACATCTAGCATTTCAGCGTGAGCATGGCGAGCGCGAGCGTCGCACAGAGAGACGGAGAGACGCATGTCTCGGCGCGAGTGCGTCACAAGCCAGAGGCCAAGGTAAATCCGGTGTGACGTGACGGACGGACATAGATGGATGAGGGGAAAACGAGAGGGTGAGACGCGAGAGAGGAAGGAGAATAATCCGAACCTGATGTGAAGCACACAGACTTCAGCAGCTTCTTCTCTTCACACAACGTCTGCAGCAGATGAACCTCCCGTTTCAGATCGGACGGACTCAGACTGACCTCTCTGAACAGGTGCAGAGACACACAGCCAGTTAACAACAGCCCAATAAAACACTGCAGACAGGTCTGTGTATATATATATATATATATATATATATATATATATATATATATATATATATATATATATATATATATATATTTATATATATATATATATATATATATATATTTATATATAGGTATGGTGGGGTGGCATGGTGGTTCAATGGTTGGCACGTTCTCCTCTCAGCGCTAGGGATTCCCGGTTCGAATCCCCATCTGGGTGGAGTTTCCATGTTCTCCCCGTGTCCGCGTGGGTTTCCTCCGGGTTCTCCGCTTTCCTCCCACAGTCCAAAAACATGGATCAAGGTCAATTGAGTTCTCCAAATTGCCCCATATAGAGTGTGTCTGTGTGAGTGAGTGTGTGTCCAGTGATAGATTGGCACCCTGTCCTGGGTGTATCTGCCCAGCGCCCGAAACGTTCTCCCCTGGATGGGCATGGGGAACCGCACCACAACCCTAATAGAGGATAAAGCGGGAGATTAATGAATGAATGAATAGCTATGGTGGCTTAGTGTTTAGCATGTTCTCCTCTCAGCACTAGGTATTCCCGGTTCGAATCCCCATCTGTTTCCTCCCACAGTCCAAAAACATGGATCAAGTCAATTGAGTTCTCCAAATTGCCCCATATAGTGTGTTTGTGTGAGTGAGTGTGTGCCCCCAGATGGGGATTCCAACTGAGAATACCTAGTGCTGAGAGGAGAACATACTAAACACTAAGCCACCATAGCTATTCATTCATTCATTAATCTCCCGCTTTATCCTCTATTAGGGTTGTGGTGCGGTCACCACGCGGACACGGTGAGAACATGGAAACTCCACCCAGATTGGGACTCGAACCGGGAATCCCTAGTGCTGAGAGGTGAACATGCCAACCACTAAGCCTCCATATAGAATTATGTACATAATTTGCCATCTCGGGTTACGAGTTTATCTAAATGTTCTTAGTGTTTAATATCAATTCCATAAGCATATCAATAATGATATCAATAACCATATAAATAGAAAGGTTCTCATCTAATTTTGCTTTAAATAATCAAATATTTGATCCTAGCAGTAATTTAAAGATGAAACTGTGTGGTTCTCCATTGAAACACTGTATTTAAAGAGTTTCTCAGATTTAAGCCGCTCATACTGTGGAAAGTGTTTGATGGCGTTGTTGAGCAGCTGTGTGTCGAGTTGCTGCAGGATGCTTTGCAGGCGCTGTCTGCAGTCTGCCGTGGAAGAGTGTGAGCCCAGAATCTTCTCCTCAACATCCCTGTTAGCTGCACCAACAAATCAGAGACGCGTTATCCATCATTCTTCATCATGCTGTCACGCATTTATTCATATATTCATTCATTATCTTCCGCTTTATCCTCTATTAGGGTCGCGGGGGGGGGGGGGGGGGGGGGGGGGGGGGGGTTCCCCCATGCCCATCCAGGGGAGAACGTTTCGGGCGCTGGGCCCCAGGACAGGGCACCAATCTATTACTGGGCACACACTCACTCACACAGACACACTCTACAGAACTCAATTGACTTGATCCATGTTTTTGGACTGTGGGAGGAAACCGGAGAACCCGGAGGAAACCCACATGTACACTGATTGGAGAACATGGAGACTCCACCCAGATTGGGATCCGAACCCCAATCGGATCCCCAGCTCTGAGAGAAGAACATGCAAACCACTAAGCCACCATGCCGCCCAGACCGGGAATCGAACCAGGAGTTTTTAAGGTCGCAAGGACGGTTCCTACATATTTTAGGTGGGGGGGGGGGGGGGGGTCGGTCTCCATGTCCATTCATGTTTGGGGCGCTGGGCAGATACACCCAGGACAGGGCACCAATCTATCACTGGACACACTTACTCACCTTACACACACACACTACAAGGGGCAATATAGATCGGCCAATTTACCTTAAATACATGTTTTTGGACTGTGGGAGGAAACCAGAGAACCTGGAGGAAGCCCACACGGTCACGGGGAGAACACGGAAACTCCACCCTGATTGGGATTCCAACCTGGATGCCGTCCTTCTGGTTCCCAATCTGTGTGGAGCTTCCATGTTCTCCCAGTGTCTGTGTGGGTTTCCTCCGGGTTCTCCGGTTTCCTCCCACAGTCCAAAAACATGGATCAAGTCAATTGAGGTCTCCAAATTGCCCCATATAGAGTGTGTATGTGTAAGTCACTTTGTCGCTTTACATTTGTAAGTCGCTGTGGATAAAAGCGTCTGCTGAATGACTAAATGTAAATGTAAATGACATTTATTTGATTTAAATCAGTGGATATCTTTGTTCTGAC
>JAFMOC010000606.1:52500-75000 GCA_019802505.1 Corydoras sp. C115 | reverse complement strand
CCGGAGAACCCAGAGGAAACCCACGCGGACACAGGGAGAACGTGGGAACTCCATCTGGGCGCTGGGCAGATACACCAAGGACAGGGCGCCAATCTATCACTGGGCACACACTCACTCACACAGACACACACGCATACACACTCTATACGGGGCAATTTGGAGAACTTAATTGACCTTGATCCATGTTTTTGGACTGTGTGAGGAAACCGGAGAACCCGGAGGAAACCCACGCGGACACGGGGAGAACATGGAAACTCCACCCAGATGGGGATTCGAACCGGGAATCCCTAGCGCTGAGAGGAGAACATGCCAACCACTAAGCCACCTTAATGTAAATATATAGTTCATGTTATTCCATTTTTATTCTATATTCTATTTTATTAGGTGGCACGGTGGCTTAGTGGGTGGCATGCTTCTCAGCGCTAGGGATTCCCGATTCGAATCCCCATCTGGGTGGAGTTTCCATGTTCTCCCCGTGTCCGCGTGGGTTTCCTCCGGGTTCTCCGGTTTCCTCCCACAGTCCAAAAATCATGGATCAAGTCAATTGAGTTCTAAAATTGCCCCATATAGAGTGTCTGTGTGAGTGAGTGTGTGCCCAGCGATGGATTGGCGCCCTGTCCTGGGTCTATCTTCCCAGCGCCCGAAACGTTCTCCCCTGGATGGGCATAGGGAACCCCCCTCCCCCCCAACGACCCTAATAGAGGATAAATCAGAAGATAATGGATGGATGGATTCTATTTTAACTTTATGTGGAGATATCGGGTAAGAATTATCGGGGGAGTGGTAGCTCAGTGGTCAGGGCGTTGGACTATCAATCAGAAGGTTGTGGGTTCAAATCCCAGGTCCCCTGAAGTTACCAGTGTGGGTCCTTGAGCGAGACCCTTAACCCTCATTGCTCCAGGGTTGTTGTGTTTAACCCTGTTCTCACTTTGTAAGTCACTTTGGATAAAAGCGTCCAATAAATGACCAAAATGTAAATGTAATGTAAATGTAAGAGATTCACTGCTGGCTGTACCATGTATATCTACGCATGTGACCAATAAACCTGATTTGATTGGATTTTGATTTGATTAATAGAGTATTAAAAAAACAACAACATGCCAGAGCTTTGATCTGAGCAACGCTGCACTCGGTTCCCTCGAAAGAAACCGCTGCATTTCAATGCTGAGGTCACGGCCGTGGTTAATGCTAATGCTAATGCTAATAGCATGTGTGTGTGTGTGTGTGTGTGTGTGTGTGAGCTCGCGGACTTTGATTTACGCTCATAGACCAGACATGTTTTCATTCGACGTGCAGAAAAAGCTCACTCTTTCATCCCCGGCTGAGTGAAAGTGTGTAAATCTGGCCTGTTGAACTGATTGTACGACAGCTGTCTGGCTGCGCTGCCTCTGTTTGGGAAGCCAGCAGAATGCAGCCGAGCGCCAGCAGCAGATACCGGCAAAGCCAATAAAATGAGTGACCGGCGCAGTCGCTGCTGTTTGTCACTCCTCACTCTTCTCTCAACGATATTAAAGACAACATTTTTCATGCTTTCTGCTCGAACCTCACTGTGTGTCCCGAGGACAGAGCTGCAGTATCAGCCAACACACGATTCTGCATCAATACTAATACCCCAGTACACCTCCTGCCCCCCCTCCACCTAGAGTAGGTAGGGGCAGTGGTTAAGGAACCAGTGACCCTGCTTCGATTCGGTTGGCATGTTCTCCTCTCAGCACTAGGGATTCCTATGTTCTCCCCGTGTCCCCGTGGGTTTCCTCCGGGTTCACCGGTCTCCTCCCACAGTCCAAAAACATGGATCAAAGTCAATAGAGTTCTCCAAATTGCCCCATATAGAGTGTGTCTGTGCGTGTGAGTGTGTGCCCAGTGATGGATTGGCGCCCTGTCCTGGGTGTGTCTGCCCAGCGCCCGAAACGTTCTCCCCTGGATGGGCATGGGGAACCCCCCCCTCCGCAACCCTAATAGAGGATAAAGTGGAAGATAATGGATGAAAGAATTAATAATTATATTAGAAAGCCGGCACGGTGGATTAGTGGTTGGCATGTTCTTCTCTCAGAGCTGGGGTTCCCGGTTCGAATCCCAATCTGGGTGGAGTTTCCATGTTCTCCCCGTGTCCGCGTGAGTTTCCTCCGGGTTCTCCGGTTTCCTCCCACAGTCCAAAAACATGGATCAAGGTCAAGTGAATTCTCCAAATTGCCCCATATAGAGTGTGTTTGTGTGAGTGAGTGTGTGCCCAGTGATAGATTGGCACCCTGTCCTGGGTGTATCAGCCCAGCGCCCGAAACGTTATCCCCTGGATGGGCATGGGGAACCCCCCCGCGACCCTAATTTAGGATAAAGGGGAAGATGATGGATAGATGGATGGAAACGTGATAGATGTGTGTGAGCCTGACCGTTAAGGTTTTGCCGGAGCCTTTGTCCTCTTTGCCCGAGGTGATCTTGGCGTTTTTCCGGTTCGAATCCCAATCTGGGTGGAGTTTCCATGTTCTCCCCGTGTCGCCGTGAGTTTCCTCCGGGTTCTCTGGTTTCCTTCCACAGTCCAAAAACATAGATCAAGGTCAATTGAATTCTCCAAATTGCCCCATATAGAGTGTGTCCGAGACGTTCTCCCCTGGATAGGCATGGGGAACCCCTCCGTGACCCTAATAGAGGACAAAGGGGAAGATAATGGATGGATGGATTGATGTCCATGGCAAGTTAAAGCCCATTTTAAGAATTTATTCATGTTGGGTACAATTAACGAAATGACTTTATAGCTGTTCAACTTATTTAAAGTAAAATGATTCTTTTTGGAGTTTTAACTGCATGTCCTTTTCTTTCAGAACTCCATGTCCAGTTTGTCCAGCTCTGTTATTCAAAAAGATCATTCGTGCTGATAAACTAGTTTCCCATGTGTCACGTCTGAGTCCACGGTGTAATCTAACCTTCTGTAATTTACAGGAGAAAACGTCCTGCTGTATTTTATGTATTTATCAGAAGCATCGACATTCTGGACGCTTGTGCTGGAAATCCCATTAGAGTGCGGAAGCGGTAGTTACGTACAGGTCGGCGGAGTTAAATGAGCTTCAACGGTGGAAGCGCTCGAGCCAGAATTGATTATGGTTAACCGTAATGAACACCTGCAAAGTCCGTCAAACGCTCATTAAATGTGCAGCCTGCGCAGGACGGCGATGAGAAAAATTTTACACGAACGCAGACATTCCGGCCTCCACGTGTCGGCCTTTAATAGGAGGCTCGCAGCTGCGAAGGTCTGCATGATCCACCACGCAGACAGATTTAAAGATAAAGTTATGAGACAGGCAGCCGAAGATTTACATGTTATGGACAAGATAGTGGACGACCTCATAATTTCTTTTTGGAAGACGTGGGCTCATGTCTCAGAAGGAACATCTTTGGGCCGGTGCCCTTTTGAATGCCTTCAACCTGAACGCATGGCTCAGACCCCCGGACCAACACGGCTGTTCTTATATTAAACAACGCAAGGGTTCAGAGATCACGGCGTCTCACAGGTCGACATCAACCACGCAAATGCTCAAGCAATTTGCTTTATGTGTCAGACAAGCAGACGCACAAACACACACGCGAGCGCTGGCCAAAGAAAACTGCACTTAATAGAGCAGAGCAGACGAAAACAAGCCTCAGAACATTCGTTCATGAAGCTTCATGTGATGGTTTTCACGGCTGTCATGTCCGTCGTGGTCTGATATGATGTCATTAGAGTTCAGCCAATAACACTAGATCTCTTTTATACCCCCAAAAAATGTAGGATGACTGAATATATTTACGTGTTTAATTGATGCTATAAAAATAATACGATGCAATCATTTATTTTTTAATATTACTAAAAGTGACCAGAAGTGATTGCATTGTATTATTGCATTCTTGTGCCCGAAAAACACAAAAAACCCACAAAAACAAGTAAAAACCCACAAAAAAATGCATGTAAAACACAAAAACCTACAAAAAAATAATAAAACTCACAAAAATGCATGTAAAACACAAAAACCCACGAAAAGAAAAACACATGAAAAACACACAAAACCATTCTAAAACACAAAACCTCACAAAAAAATGCATTAAAAACACAAAAACCAAAAATACGGATGAAAAACACAAAAACCCACAAAAACAAACTCATGTAAAACACACAAACCCACAAAAAACACATAAAAAAAAAAATAAAAATAAAAACAAAATGAGAAACACAACAAACAACAACAAAAAAAAACATTCTAAAACTCAAAAACCAACAAAAAAATTATGAAAAACACAAAAAAAAAACCCCACAAAAAAGACTCGTGTAAAACACAAAACCTACAAAAAAAACCATGTGAAAAACACAACAAACAACAAAAAAATGCTTGGAAATCACCCCCTAAACACAAAACCCCCTAAAAAACACACGTAAAACAAAAACCCACAAAAAAAAACATGTAAAACAAACAAAAAAAAAAAAAACACCAAAAAATTAAATAAATAAATAAAAATGTATAGAAAACGGGAGACACTCTAAAATTTTGGTGGACCGTCTTTAAGTTTAGCTTACAGTCCACATACTTTTGTTTCCACAAGCCTCAGATCTGATGATGAAAGAACCTGGTGGTTCTGTATATTGACCTAAGATCAGAGTTACATCCAGGTTCTGATGGTTACTTGTATTTCACAATGGCTCTCTATAGATGAATCAACACTAAGTTCCGAAAAGAACTCAGAAATAAAGAAATTGTTCTAAAGGTGACACCATGGTGTAGTGAGACCTTCATGTCGCAGGGCTGGTCCTCTAATACAAACCTACGACCGCCCTGTAAAGGGCTGGGCTGGGATCCCGCAACCATGGCAACAAAGGCACTAATGTCATAAAATCCAGTGTCATCGTTTGAACATCATCGTCCAATCATCCTCCCTGATGGAATAGGGGGTTCTAAGATGCAGTGTGACGTGGACATCGGCTCTATTTGAACCCCGGTTTGGTTGGTTTACCATCTGTTTTGGTGTCAAAGTTCTTGACCGATGAGAGCATGTGTTGAAAGAGTTTTCTCCAGCTGCTTCAGCTCTGCGTTCATTTAACATTTGGTAGGAAAGCCAAACATTCATGTGTGAAATCGAGTACGTATTTTGTTAAACTAAAGAAAAACATCCATTCTAAATAAGTCCCGAGGCGGAGCACCGAGCAACGGCGTTGATTTTCTTCTGACTGAGTCGCACCTTTAAACAGACTGGCTTTAATCCGACACTGATTCATTCTGAGATAACAAACTGGAACACGGCGGGCAAAGGTGGAGCGACGACGTCCACGGCCTCTCGCTGCTCGCAACAGTTCCACTTCCACTCGCGCTTTTGCGCTCGCAGGTTTCCAGCCTGCATCAAATCAGCTGGACATTTATTTGTTGTGTCACCAACCTCGGGCAACCGGCTTGTATTTGAAGGCACTCTTTTGACGCAGTCCAGTTACGGGGGGATAATATAAAGGCCTACGTGCATGGGATTGGGCTCTAGCTGCACAGACCTGCTCGAGAACCTTTATTTTCTTACCGTTTTACAATTTAAAACACCAGCCATAACTTCCATGTCCACACGCACCAACTAACATAAACACAAATCACCAGCAGCCAGAGCCGAACGCGAACGGCCGGGCAGGGTGTCCGAGCGGCCCGGCGGCAATAAAGTCAATTATTTCTGTACTAAACTTCCACTCGGCGCTGTGAAAACAACATCAGATACGGCGGAAAATGTTTGCTCTGTAACAATGAGCATTGCCTCTCAAGCCACCCGTAGACGTAAACCTGCAATTGTGGCTTCTGCGTGCGAGTGTGTGTATTTCAAGTGCACATGCTTTCTTTGGAGCGGAACATTGCCTGTCAAGTACAGAAGTTCAGAAAATAGATTTATAAATGCCGGGGTTTCGAGAAAAAAAAAAAAAAAAAAAAAAAAAAAGGCCAATGCTAGTACTTGGCGTTATCTTATATTAAAGACGGTGGTTTGTTTTTGTGGCGCGTTTCGTTGCTCAGCCACAAAAACAAAACATTTTAATAAAGTGTATTTCGTCTGCAGACATTCTTACAAGTGTGTGTTCAGGGCACGCTGTTCTGGATTTTATTTCTAGAACTCACCAAACTGTAGATCACGTTTGTTACAGCAGGGCGTTCTCGACTCGCGCTTGTGATGACGTTTCCTGCAAACAATAAAAACTTAATTTCATTTATGCGTTATCAGTCGCTTCTTGACCAAACACCAAACAGAACAACGTCCACATCACTGAAATATACGTTTCCTCTGTGCACCTAACAATGTTGAGGTGCTGAGACATCTTGAGTCGCTTCTTGGTGGTTGTACAGAGTATATAAACCTCCTTAGGGTCCTAAAAAGCCACCCTTTTATTTTTCCATCCATCCATCCATTATCTTCCGCTTTATCCTCTACTAGGGTTGCAGGGGGGGGAGGTTCCCCATGCCCATCCAGGGGAGTACGTTTCGGGCGCTGGGCAAAAAAACACCCAGGACAGGGCGCCAATCTATCGCTGGTCACACACTCACTCACACAGACACACTCTATATGGGGCAATTTGGAGAACTCAATTGACTTGATCCATTTTTTGGACTGTGGGAGGAAACCGGAGAACCCGGAGGAAACCCATGTGGAGACGGTGAGAACATGCAAACTCCACCCAGATTGAGATTCGAACCGGGAATCCCTAGCACTGAGGGGAGAACATGCTAAACACTAAGCCACCGTGCCGCCTGTTGCCATCTAATTGTACATAACAAAATATAATAACAGGCAGCACGGTGGCTTAGTGGTCGGCATGTTCTTCTCTCAGCGCTAGGGATTCCCGGTTCGAATCCCAAGCTGGGTGGAGTATCCATGTTCTCCCCGTGTCTACGTGGGTTTCCTCCGGGTTCTCCGGTTTCCTCCCACAGTCCAAAAACATGGATCAAGTCAATTGAATTTGCCCAATAGCCCCATATAGAGTGTGTCTGTGTGAGTGAATGTGTGTCCAGTGATGGATTGATGTCCTGTCCTGGGTGTATCTGCCCAGCGCCCGAGACGTTCTCCCCTGGATGGGCATGGGGAACCCCCCCGCGACCCTAATAGAGGATAAAGCAGAAGATAATGGATGGATGGAAAATATAATTACAAAGTTACATTAAATCTAATCTAATCTTAATTCTAAGATGTTACAGCTATGAATGTGAACATGACATCATCTGAAAAGCTGGATCTTTCACCCTGTGTGCCAATTTTCGTACATTTTGGTCCCATTTAATAAAGAAAGTCTTTTAATAAAAACAAATTCTCCAAAAGAGTCTCGTTGCACATCATAAGGCCGTCAGTGTAATGAGAGTTTCGCTGAATGTGCGAATGCGATGTGTCTGGACAGCAGATGATTCTGTGAGTGGTACTTAAAAATCACGACTATAGAATATTACAGCTATTTCAAAAAAAAAAAAAAAAAAAAAAAAAAAAAAATCTCTTGATTCCGCCGTTATAAATTTGCTCCAGTTAAATCTGTAATTGTCTACGGCGTTCACTTGCTCCACATATGGCCTCGCTTCCCAAGTGGCCGCCCGTACGCCCACACACTGCCCTCCTGCTGATAGCCATTACTTCTTAGATTTCAAAGCCACTAAACATGTTTGAGCTAAAACACAGATCTGAGCGCTCATTCCCCTCGCTCGCCCTCGCTCTCTTACTCTAATTATTATTATGAAAGTGCGGTCTGGGGAGGCTGTTTGGGTTTGGCCCCGGTTGTGGCAGTAACGTGTCAGAAGCTGTAATAAACTCTGACTTTTGTTTTATTATTGCTTGGGGCAAGTATCACTCGTTCCCTCTCTCAGTCTTTTATTCGGACTTGATGAACGCGTGCGATACGTGAAGCTGAGTTTATCTGTCCATCGCGTCCTGCGGTGCTCGTCTTTCACCTTCACCGGTCTCAGACGTTTTTTTTAGATTATTTATGAAATAATTTACATTTACATTTACAAGGGGCGGCACAGTGGCTTAGTGGTTGGCATGTTCTCCTCTCAGTGCTAGGGATTCCCGGTTCGAATCCCAATCTGGGTGGAGTTTCCATGTTCTCCCCGTGTCCATGTGGGTTTCCTCCAGGTTCTCCAGTCTCCTCCCACAGTCCAAAAACATGGATCAAGTCAATTGAATTCTCAGAATTGCCCCATATAGAGTGTGTCTGTGTGAGTGAGTGTGTGCCCAGCGATGGATTGTCGCCCTGTCCTGGCTCTGCAAAAAAAACGAAGCCTGTTAAAGGAACCTGGTCCGAGGAGATGGTGCTGGTATTTAGTACAGTAACACATTACCAAAAACACACCTCATCCCATCTTTCAGCAAGGAATGATGATTTGTGGTACATGACCTCGCTGGCTCATTTCGGGGGTGCCAGCAGAGAGGCCTGACCCGAACACCTGTCTGCAACGTGGCGCCATCGGTTCCTGTGAGGCCACGCGGCTCCGGCTGTGGGTTTTGTCAAACGGTGGACGTCAGGAACCCCGAGTGCCGAGGCAGCGAGGTGCACGCTGTGAGGGAACACCGCTTACAGACGGTGTGTCATTATTTCCTCTCGTGTTCAACGTGACAATACACAGCTGCACCGCACCACGTACAGACGGAGCTACTGACCGACCAAAAGTCAACAGGACAAAACTGAAAACAACGAGCTTCTACAGTTTCAAGGTTTCAGGTGATTCATACCTTAGTATTCAGTCTGGTTATTAAAGCTGAGCGCACACACACACACACACACACACACACACTCATACATTCATAAAAACACACAAATCAAATATATAAACATACATACACACACACACTCATATATATATAAAAAACATACATCCATCCACACACACACACACACCTATAACCATACATAAATACACATACCTGCGCAGACACGCACAAAAATACATCCATCCAAACACACACACACACACATAGACAATCATACATACATACAATCAAGCATAAATGCACAAACACACACTTATATAACCATATATATATATATATATATATATATATATATATATATATATATATATATAAAAAATATATATATATAAAAGCATATACACACACACCCAGATACATACATACATATACACACACACACACACGTATGTAAATATATATATATATATATATATATATATATATATATATATATATATATATATATATATATATATATATATATATATATATATATATATATATGCAAATTGCACACAAATATAAACATACATATAAACATAAATTTACATAACCATACATACATATACATACTCACACACACAGTGTATATACATGTACAGTATATATATATATATATATATATATATATATATATATATATATATATATATATATATATATATTTATATATATATTTATATAAATATATGTGTATATATAAATATGTATACCAGAAAACCACAAATTGCAATCTGTGTTGATATTAATGTCAGATCCTGTTTGAGTGACTTCGTTGTGCTAAAACAGTTTGTGGCGCTCGAGTGCATTTCACAGTTGCAAACCAAAAGCATACGACCCCCCCCCCCTCCTTTCTTCAGATTGGTACAACTCAAAGACATATAATACGGGGTTCCGAGTCAGCGAGACAGAAATCAGCTCTTTAGCAGGAAGAGTCTGGAGAATAGCAGTCATCAGGAGGAACACAGTGAAGGGTCTGAAGGAGGAAATTCACTTACTGCTAACAGGAAAGCGCTCGGCTCGCGATGCTGGTACTCAGCTGCATGAAATAACCTCATTTTCCTTAAGGGATGACGAATTGGGTAACGAAAACACGCAGAGTAAAACGAGCCGCTGAAAAGCTGAAAACCTCAGAGGCTTTAATATAATTCACAAACCTCCATTTGCACGCTTGACCTTCCGTCTCACATGTACCTCCCCGGCGCTCGTCCTCGTTAACCGCGTGTGGACTTGTCCTGGCCGGGGGATTTGCAATGCTGATGCTGAGGGCTGAAGGGTCCCCAGAGAGGAGTAACGGAGAGTTTACTAAAACAGAACGTGGACAGACCTGCCTGCATTAAAGAGAACATTATAAAGACACATCATCACACACTAACAGGATATTTACATCACCTTTAACAGAGAGGTGTAGAGCGTGCACTCATCACCAGACCCCGAGAACCTGAGATCTAGATCAATAAAAGTCAGTTCCGTTATGATGGTGTCCCCATTGGAAAGTGTCTCCAAGATGTTTTCTCTAAATTGCACTGTCAGCTTTTTGCTATCTTGGTTCCCCACGTCCATCCAGAGGAGAACGTTTCGGATTCTGGGCAGATACACCCGGAACAGGGTGCCGATCCATTGGCAGGCACGCACTTACTGACCATATGGGGAAATTTCGAGCAGCCGATTCACCTTGAATCCATGTTTTTGAATTGTGGGAGAAGGAGCGGCACGGTGGTTTAGTGGTTAGCATGTTCTCCTCTCAGCGATGGGGATTCCAGGTTCAGATCCCAATCTGGGTGGAGTTTCCATGTTCTCCCCGTGTCCGCGTGGGTTTCCTCCGGGTTCTCCGGTTTCCTCCCACAGTACAAAAACATGGATCAAGGTCAATTGAGTTCTCCAAATTGCCCCATATAGAGTGTGTGTGTGAGTGAGTGTGTGTCCAGTGATAGATTGGCGTCCTGTCCTGGGTCTATCTGCCCAGTGCCCGAAACGTTCTCCCCTGGATGGGCATGGGGAACCCCCCGCGACCGGGTTCTCCGGATTCCTCCTACAGTCCAAAAACATGGATCAAGTCAATTGAGTTCTCCAAATTGCCCCATATAGAGTGTGTCTGTGTGAGTGAGTGTGTGCCCAGCGATAGATTGGCGTCCTGTCCTGGGTGTATCTGCCTAGTGACCGAAACGTTCCCCCTGGATGGGCATGGGGAACCACCCCGTGACCGGGTTCTCCGGTTTCCTCCTACAGTCCAAAAACATGGATCAAGTTCAACTGAGTTCTCCAAATTGCCCCATATAGAGTGTGTCTGTGTGAGTGTGTGTCCAGTGATAGATTGGCGTCCTGTCCTGGGTGTATCTGCCCAGCGCCCGAAACCTTCTCCCCTGGATGGGCATAGGGAACCCCCCCCCCCTCAGGTTTTAGCAGATTACAGTTTGACGGGCCCCTCACTCTCACCTGTACGCTGTAAACGTAATGTAAAGTAATCTTCTGTTAGATGAGAAAAGCAGAACGTAAACGCACAAAAGAAACGGACAAGTGAAACCGTAGAACAGCATTTCAGAAAAAAGACAAACCCAAAAAGCCGGAAACAAGCAAGTGATTTAACGAGAGATAAGTGAGGGATGAGAACCGAAACAAAAGCAGACCACGGAGATTTAAAAGACGGAGCCCGAGGCCCGAGGCCCGTCCACGGCCTTCTGCAGAGTGATTGCTCCTCTCAGGGGTCCCTTCAGCAGGAATATCAAACTTCAGTACTGCGGAGAACCCGTAACCCCGGCTGCTCACCCACGCACCCACCTCCAGCTCTTCTCTGCAGAACCCATCCTCTCCGGCAGAACACTGAGGGACTTCTTACGGCCATGACGGGGAGGTCCGAGCCAGTCCCGCTCGCGCCGGTCTTTAAATCAGAATGATGGCGGCGTAGGGCGGCACGGTGCCTTAGTGGTTGGCATGTTCTCCTCTCAGCGCTAGGGATTCCCGGTTCAAATCCCAATCTGGGTGGAGTTTCCATGTTCTCCCCGTGTCTGCGTGGGTTCCCTCCGGGTTCTCCGGTTTTCTCCCACAGTCCAAAAACATGGATCAAGGTCAATTGAGTTCTCCAAATTGCCCCATATAGAGTGTGTCTGTGTGAGTGTGTGCTCAGCGATAGATTGGCGACCTGTCCTGGGTGTATCTGCCCAGCGCCCGAAACGTTCTCCCCTGGATGGGCATGGGGAACCCCCCTCACAACCCTAATAGAGGATAAAGCGGGAGATAATGGATGGGTGGATGATGGCGGCGTATATCAGGAGGGTATCTCTAATTCAGTTCTAATGGGTTCCAACATGGGCGGCACGGTGGCTTAGTGGTTAGCATGTTCTCCTCTCAGCGCTAGGGATTCCTGGTTCGAATCCCAATCTTGATGGAGTATCCATGTTCTCCTCGTGGGTTTCCTCTGGGTTCTCCGGTTTCCTCCCACAGTCCAAAAACATGGATCAAGGTCAATTGAGTTCTCCAAATAGAACCCCATATAGAAGCCCCATATAGAGTGTGTGTGTGTGTGTGTGTGTGTGTGTGTGAGTGCGTGTGTGTCCAGTGATGGATTGGCGCCCTGTCCTGGGAACCCCACCTCGACCCTAATAGAGGATAAAGCGGGAGATAATGGATGGATGGATGGATGATGGCGGCGTATATCAGGAGGGTATCTCTTTATTCTAATTCGGTTCTAATGGGTTCCACTGTGGAGTCAGGGGGTCTTACGGCACGAGGTCAGACGGTCGGTTGCCGTGGCGTTCATATGGGATGGATGTGCAGGGAGAGGGAGTTAAACAAGCTTTAACGGGATGAAGGTCTGCAGGTGCCTGAGGGGTTGAACTTAAGACGTAAAGAACGTAAAGCGAGAAGAAAAATCCCCAACAGCGTTCCCCTCCTTTCAGCAAACATTCGAACACGGAACACCTGATTACGATCAAAGGGCTGAGCCTGTCATACGCTAAAAACGGACCAGTGGAGAACAGAGTGTATATTATGCTATAGCTCTGACCCTGATGTATAACATTAATCACGCTATAGAACCCACGAAGGAAAATAGAACCTGGGACAAAAAACAGGGAGGATGAATGAATACATAATAACGTATTATTAATAAATCCAACCGAGGAAAAGCCACGCTCCATTTCCTGTCGTTATCGTCGTTACGTGATTCAACGTTTTAATTAAAACCTGCAACCACAGGACCTTCTGTAGATGAGATGGACGAACCTTTAATTAAACGAATCTACTTGTCGTTCTCGTCCTTTAGAAAACCGCCTGCATGCTTCGGGTTGAATCTGCTGTTTCAGGGCGTTTTGAACCCGATACCTACCTGAACCCGGGCAGCAAGGGGGGGGCAGTATGGGGAGGGGGGCAGTGGGGTAGTGGTCAGTTCTTCCATCCCACAGGAAGAAGGTTCGATACTCGGTTGCCCTCTCTACTCTCTGCGTCTTGAGTGTTTTCATCCTCACGTTATAAAGACATGCTGATGGGTGGGGTAGCTCAGTGGTTGGGGTGTTGAGCTTGAGGTTTTGGGTTCAAGTCCCAGGTCCACTGAAGTTACCAACATGAGTCCTTAATTCTGACCCCCACTGTTATGTTCAATGTATCTTGACACGGTGCATAAGCTCCAACCATCCATCCATTATCTTCCACTTAATCCTCTACCAGGGTCCCGTCGGATTGGGGGGGTGGTAGTGGTGGGGGGTCCTGATCGAATCTGGGTTCTCCCTGTGTTCATTTTGTTTTCACAGTCCAAAAATATGTACATACATAACACAAATACAATATGTACAACAACAAATTGGTTGCTCTAGATTGCCCCATATATAGAATGCATCTTGACACGCTGCATAAGCTCCAACCATCCATCCATTATCTTCCACTTAATCCTCTACCAGGGTCCCGTGGGATTGGGGGGGGGTGGTGGTGGTGGGGGGAGGGTCCTGATCGAATCCCACTCTGGGTTCTCCCCATGTCCAGTTTGCTTTCACAGTCCAAAAACATGGGTTCAACATAAATTGGCTGCTCTAGATTGCCCCTACATAGAGTGTGTTCCCAGTGATAGATTGGCGCCCCATCCTTGGATTGGGATCCACTGAAGTTACCAAAGTAAGTCTTTAATTCTGACCCCCACTGTTACGATCAATGTATCGTGACACGGTGCATAACCATCCATCCATTATCTTCCAATCCTCTAATAGGGTCCCGCTGGATGCCGGTGGCGCTGATCGAATCCCAATCTGGGTTCTCCAGCTTTCACAGTCCAAAAACATGGATTTAACCTAAATGGGCTGCTATATATATTGCCCCATCGGTGGCGTAGTGGTTAGCATGTTCTCCTCTTAGCGCTTAGGATACCCGGTTCGAATCCTCATCTGGGTGGAGGTTCCATGTTCTCCCCTTGTCCGCATGGGTTTCCTCCCACAGTCCAAAAACATGGACCCAGGTCAACTGAATTCTCCAAATTGCCCCAAATAGAGTGTGTCTGTGTGAGTTAGTGTGTACCCAGCGATAGATTGCCCACCTGTCCTGGGAGTATCTGCCCAGCGCCCGAAATGTTCTCCCCTGGATGGGCATGGGGAACCCCCCCCCACAACCCTAATAGAGGATAAAGCGGAGGATAATGGATGGATGGATATTGCCCCATATAGTGTGTGTTCACACCAATGATTGGGTGTACCTACCCAGCGCCTGGTTGGCACGGGGAACCATGTAGAGGATTAAAGGGAAGATAATAAGATGGGATTTGATGCTGATGATGGAATTGAACCAACCTTCTTCAGAACCTTCATCAGAACCCTACACTGACCTGAGGGACCTTCACTGATGAGACAGCTGAGGATGCTGCAGCCCTGTGTGTAATAAACCATGTGAAGGACAAATAAAGTAAAACAATCAGGAAAAAGCTTTAAAAAAACAAAACACAAAGCATGGTGTTTAATAAAGAAAAAGACAAAAGGTTCTGAGCGGAACATAAACAGTTCTGCTTGTTGCATTAAGTATAAATGAGGTCTAATGACTAAACCAGCCACCTGGCTACATGTTTAATACTCATGATCTTACCATACTATAGGATGTTACCCAGTCCTCTACACCCCAATCACAGCGGGAAAGAGAGACCCCACCCGAGCGCCATCGCTGGTCCGACCGGGAACCCTTAAAACCAGTGACGACATTAAAAAAAAGATTTACAGAACGACGGTCAGCGTAACGGTTCTGTAGAAAAACAAATGATGGAAATCCCCGAAAACTAATCAAATATATTAATTTTCGACTTAAATATAACGATCCCGGGCCCCTCCGCAGGTCGCTACGGCATCCCCTACGTGGCACCCGTGGTGTGCTTAAGGGTGCGCATCGGCCAATCACAACAGCTGCAGCATTAAAAGGCAAGATAAAACGTTTTGAAACGTTCCGTCGTTTCGCATCCAAGTTTCTATAAAAAGAACTCGATAACCTCGGAAAAATCAAATGCAACGATCCCTTTGGTGTTTATAAATTAAAGTTAAAATTATCCCGCCGAGCCTCTCGTGAGCCACTCGTGAAGCTCGACTCGCGATTTTTTGTTTTGTTTTTTTTTTTTTTTACTTTTTTTTTTTTTTTTTCCTGGCTGTCAAGTAAACACACACTTCGCCGGCCGCCGCTAAGCGATCGCAAATGTTTGACGACTTCGAGTGTAATTAGACACTTCGTTCCAGTCCAGCTATGCTGACCGAGAACGCACAAAAAACAAACCTAAAATTCCTCTTTTTAGTGTCGTAGGGAACCGTAAAACGTTAAAAACGCCCGCGAGCCGTCCCCGCCACCAGATTTAGGCCAAATGAGAGCTGTCAGCAATCACGGTTCACAAAGTTCTTTCCTTTGTCGTGTTTTTGTGAGTTTTTTTTTTGTTTTGTTTTTTCCCATCAAAACCTCGATGCCTAGTTTATCCCGGCGTTCCGGGTTCCGTGCCGTCGTCCCTCAGGAGTGTGTCCAGCTGACGGGGACCCAGTGCGCCTCGGTCTCCACCCTCCTGAGGGCCAGCTTCAGTTCCGCAAACGCAGTCAGCAGGTCGTCGTTGACGATCAGGAGGTCGAACAGGTGACTGTACTGACTCTCCATCAGCCGAGCCGCGCTGATCATCTCCTGGAAGTCTTCCTCCTGATTGGTCGGAAAACAGGAGCCTCGTCAGGATTTAAACGTCTAATTAAAGTCCATCATTAATTACATTATTAATTACATTACCTCCTGCTGCACCGTTTAAATAGCAACGCTGCGTGTGAAGACAGCTCCCCCATGATAAAGGATGATCAGTTCGGTAATGTATTGTTCCCTGGTACTCTCTCCCGCTCAGTCTCACTGTCTCCGGTCTCTCTCTCTCTCTCTCTCTCATTATGGTCTCTCTCTCGCACTCCCTCTCAGTCTCACTCTGTCTCCAGTCTCTTTCTCCCCATCAGTCTCACCCGGTCTCTCTGTCTCCGGTCTCTCTCTCACACTCCCTCTCTCTCTCTCCCAGTCTCACTCTGTTTCTCTGTCTCCGGTCTCTCTCTCCCTCACAGTCTCACTCGGTCTCTCTATCTCCCTCTCAGTCTAACTTTGTGTCTCTGTCTCCAGTCTCTCTCTCTCTCACAGTCTCTGTCTGTCTGTCTGTCTCTCTCTCTCTCCGTCTCCGGTCTCGCTCTCTCCCTCTCAGACTCACTCGGTCTCTCTCTCCCACTCAGTGTCACTGGGTCTCTCAGTCTCCGGTCTCTCCCTCCCTCTCAGTCTCACTGTCTCCGGTCTCTCTCAGTCTCACTCTCTCTGTCTCCGGTCACTCTCTCTCAGTCTCACTGTCTCCGGTCTCTCTCTCCCTCTCAGTCTCGCTCTGTCTCCGGGCTCTCTCTTCCTTTTAGTCTCACTCTGTCTCCGGTCACTCTCTCTCTCTCAGTCTCACTCAGTCTCTCTGTCTCCGGTCTCTCTCTCCCTCTCAGTCTCACTGTCTCCGGTTTCTCTCTCCCTCTCAGTCTCCTCACTCTGTCTCCGGTCTCTCTCTCCCTCTCAGTCTCACTCGGTCTCTCTGTCTCCGGTCTCTCTCTCAGTCTCACTGTCTCCGGTTTCTCTCTCCCTCTCAGTCTCCTCACTCTGTCTCCGGTCTCTCTCTCCCTCGGTCTCTCTGTCTCCGGTCTCTCTCTCAGTCTCACTGTCTCCGGTTTCTCTCTCCCTCTCAGTCTCCTCACTCTGTCTCCGGTCTCTCTCTCCCTCTCAGTCTCACTGTCTCCGGTTTCTCTCTCCCTCTCAGTCTCCTCACTCTGTCTCCGGTCTCTCTCTCTCCCTCTCAGTCTCACTCTGTCTCTCTGTCTCCGGTCTCTCTCTCAGTCTCACTGTCTCCGGTCTCTCTCTCCCTCTCAGTCTCCTCACTCTGTCTCCGGTCTCTCTCTCCCCCTCTCAGTCTCCTCACTCTGTCTCCGGTCTCTCTCTCCCTCTCAGTCTCACTCTGTCTCCGGTCTCTCTCTCAGTCTCACTGTCTCCGGTCTCTCTCTCCCTCTCAGTCTCCTCACTCTGTCTCCGGTCTCTCTCTCCCCCTCTCAGTCTCCTCACTCTGTCTCCGGTCTCTCTCTCCCTCTCAGACTCACTCTGTCTCCGGTCTCTCTCTCAGTCTCACTGTCTCCGGTCTCTCTCTCCCTCTCAGTCTCCTCACTCTGTCTCCGGTCTCTCTCTCCCTCTCAGTATCCTCACTCTGTCTCCGGTCTCCCTCTCCCTCTCAGTCTCCTCACTCTGTCTCCGGTCTCTCTCTCCCTCTCAGTCTCCTCACTCTGTCTCCGGTCTCTCTCTCCCTCTCAGTCTCACTCTGTCTCTCTGTCTCCGGTCTGTCTCTCCCTCTCAGTCTCACTGTCTCCGGTCTCTCTCTCCCTCTCAGTCTCCCTCTGTCTCTCTGTCTCCGGTCTCTCTCTCCCTCTCAGTCTCCTCACTCTGTCTCCGGTCTCTCTCTCCCTCTCAGTCTCCCTCTGTCTCTCTGTCTCCGGTCTCTCTCTCCCTCTCAGTCTCCTCACTCTGTCTCCGGTCTCTCTCTCCCTCTCGGTCTCACTGCGTCCCTCTGTCTCTGAGTTTAGTGTTTGTGTGGGGATGACCAGGCTTCAGCGTCGGAGGACATGGCATGGTTTGAGCGGCTTTACTGATTTAGAACAGGTTTTTTTTATGATGCAGGAACCCGGGAGCCGCAGATGAGGGAGATACAGGGTTTCATTTTGCCAAAGACATAAAGAGAAACGGAGAACGCGTTCAAACGGACATTTTCCAGCAGAGCATCAAGAAAAGTGCTGCTGAGCCGAAGGGCCGTAAACTAAACTATAGTGTGTGGCCAGGCCTGGTCTGCAATAATGGCTGATTCGTCTCCGCCCCGCGCCGGATCGCCGCAGCGGGGACTTTCAGCGCCTTCTCTCAGGTTCGAACGACGCTGAATGTTGATCGGCTTTTAATAGATTTATTTTTAATCTCATTTTTGTAATAATCCAAAACATATTGCCATCACGCTGGAGGAAAGACATCTGGAGCAAGGGGACGTTAATCAGACGAGTTTAACATGTTCTCCCTACTTCGAATGTAGTGGTTAGCATGACCGCCCCTCAGCGCTGGTGGAACCAGGTTCAAATGCCGATCTGGGTGGAGTTTCCATGTTCTCCCTGTGTCTGTGTGGGATTCCTCCGGGTTCTCCGGTTTCCTTCCACAGTCCAAAACTTGGATTAAAGGTGAATTGGCTGCCCTTATGGTGCATCTCTGTGAGTGAGTGAGTGAGTGAGTGAGTGAGTGGCGCCCTGTCCTGGGTGTATCTGCTCAGCGCCTGAAATGTTCTCCCCTGATTGGGCATGGGGAACCCCCCCCATCCACCGCAACCCCAGCATAGAATTAAGTAGAACATAATGAGATGAGAGGTGGCTTAGTGGTTTAGCATGTTCTCCTCTCAGCGCTAAGGATTCCCGGTTCGAATCCCAAACTGGGTGGAGTTTCCATGTTCTCCCCGTGTCCGCGTGGGTTTCCTCCGGGTTCTCCGGTTTCCTCCCACAGTCCAAAAACATGGATCAAGGTCTAGTGAATTCTCCAAATTGCCCCATATAGAGTGTGTTTGTGTGAGTGAGTGTGTGCCCAGCGATAGATTGGCGCCCTGTCCTGGGTGTATCTGCTCAGCACCTGAAATGTTCTCCCCTGGATGGGCATGGGGAACCCCCCCCCCCCAATATAGGATAAAGTGGAAGATGATGGATGGATGGACTCAAGATGAGGGCATGGTGGCTTAGTGGTTTAGCATGTTCTCCTCTCAGCGCTAGGGATTCCCGGTTCTAATCCCAATTTGGGTGGAGTTTCCATGTTCTCCCCGTGTCTACATGGGTTTCCTCCGGGTTCTCCGGTTTCCGCCCACAGTCCAAAAACATGGATCAAGGTCTAGTGAATTCTCCAAATTGCCGCATTTAGAGTGTGTCTGTCTGTGTGAGTGTATCTGTCCAGCGCCCGAAAAGTTCTCCCCTGGATGGGCATGGAGAACCCCCCCCCCGCGACCCTAATAGAGGACAAAGCGGGGGATAATGGATGGATGAATAATGTGATGAGCACTTTAAATGTCAGAGATAGAGGTATGTGGTGCCACTTTCTCCTGACAGGTCACATGGTATTATAGATTTATATTAATTACAACGTCTCCTGAAACATTCCGTCTTTTTTTTTTTTTTTATTTTTTATTTTTCAGAAAGCTGAAGATTCCCGTCCCATCTCTCCGTCTCTTCCCTCTTCCGCTTCAACGAGGCTGTAAATGCTGCGAGGGCTTCTGCAGCTTAATGGAAACTCAATCTTTTATTGATTCAAATAAAGCGCACCTGCCCCGTGCATTAAACCCATTTAAAAGGAACTGTCCCAGTTCAGCAAAAGGTTCCTATTTTTTATATCCCCGAAGCAAAGCCACTAAATGCCTGAGTGGACAGATCACGCTCCGTCTCAGGAGACGGGAAAAGTGTCTTTTCTACAGCGCTGGCTCGTGGCGGCGGCGTCTCTTCTGCCAGACGTCCAAAACGCATTTTCAGGTGTTTTTTTGCGCGACACATAATATTAAGCGCTTCATCCCGAGCGCTCTTCAAAGGGAATACGGAAGGGCGTAACGAAACATTCGATCGGAGCTACGGCGGCGACGGAGACGAGAGAACGTCGAGGCCCGGGGTCGGCCTCACAGAAACAATGAGAGGCCTGTATTCGGCCGCCGTGGGTCCCGCCGTGGGTCCCGCTCTCATTGCTCTAACAGACCCGACGGAGGCATTTCTCAGCGACATTGTCATCAAACATGGTTTTTCACTCATTCCAACAGGAAGGAGGCTCTGTGTTTTACTTCTGTCAGACTCCATAACGCAGCGCTGCAGAGCTGCGAAGGATGGCAGAGCTGCGCAGACATCTTTGGAGAGCGCTTTGCTAAAAGCAGACGCCCCTCAGAGAGTACCCCTCCGGTGGAATATGCGATTTCACTCGAATAGTTTCGATCGTAAACTCTATTTATCTAGAAGTTACGAAACGCAGCGCGAAACCGGAGAGCGTTTTACGGGAACTGAAGCGATGTGAAGGCGCAGACACACCGCAGACAGACGGTGAGGTCACGGCGTGAAGTCGGCGTCTCCCTGCCGTCGCCATGACGGGAAAATAGAATTAATTAACTCTATTTAGCCGTCACCTTTCACTGCATCGTTGAGGGGTGGCTTAGTGGTTGGCATGTTCTCCTCTCAGCGCTAGGGATTCCCGGTTCGAATCCCGCCCAATCTGGGTGGAGTTTCCATGTTCTCCCCGTGTCCACGTGCGTTTCCTCTGGGTTCTCCGGTTTCCGCCCACAGTCCAAAAACATGGATCTCTCCAAATTACCCCATATAGAGTGTGTCTGTGTGAGTGAGTGTGTGCCCAGTGATAGATTGCCCCCCTGTCTTGGGTGTATCTGCCCAGCGCCCGAAACGTTTTCCCCTGGATGGGCATGGGGAACCCCCCCCTGCGACCCTAATAGAGGATAAAGTGGAAGATAATGGATGAATGGACTCAAGATGAGGGCACGGTGGCTTAGTGGTTTAGCATGTTCTCCTCTCAGCGCTAGGGATTCCCGGTTCGAAGCCCAATCTGGGTGGAGTTTCCATGTTCTCCCCGTGTCCACGTGGGTTTCCTCTGGGTTCTCCGGTTTCCGCCCACAGTCCAAAAACATGGATCTCTCCAAATTGCCCCATATAGAGTGTGTCTGTGTGAGTGAGTGTGTGCCCAGTGATAGGTTGGCGTCCTGTCCTGGGTGTATCTGCCCATTGCCCGAGACGTTTTCCCCTGGATGGGCATGGGGAACCCCCCCGCGACCCTAATAGAGGATAAAGCGGAAGATGAATGGACTCAAGATGAGGGCACGGTGGCTTAGTGATTTAGCATGTTCTCCTCCCAGTGCTGGGGAATCCCGGTTCCAGGGTTTTATTGGAACTGAAGCGATGTGAAGGCGCAGACACACCGCAGACAGACGGTGAGGTCACGGCGTGAAGTCGGCGTGTCTCTGCCGTCGCGAAGACGGGAAAATAGAATTAGAACTCACTCACACAGACACACTCTATATGGGGCAATTTGGAGAACTCAATTGACCTTGATTCATGCTTTTGGACTGTGGGAGGAAACCGGAGAACCCGGAGAAATAAATAAAGGATTAAGAATTTAAACTAAGCAGTGGCTTAGTGGTTGGCATGTTCTCCTCTCAGCACTCGGGATTCCCGGTTCGAATCCCCATCTGGTTGGAGTTTCCATGTTCTCCCCGTGTCCACGTGGGTTTCCTCCGGGTTCTCCGGTTTCCTCCCACAGTCCAAAAACATGGATCAAATCAATTAAATTCTCCAAATTGCCCCATATAGAGTGTGTCTGTGTGAGTGAGTGTGTGCCGAGTGATAGATTGGCACCCTGTCCTGGGTGTATCTGCCCAACGCTCGAGACGTTCTCCCCTGGATGGGCATGGGGAACCCCACCGCGACCCTAATAGAGGATAAAGCAGAAGATAATGGATGGATGGATGGAATGTGATGGATGTGTGAGAGTCTGACCGTGAAGGTTTTGCCGGAGCCTTTGTCCTCTTTGCCCGAGGCGATCTTAGCGTTTTTCCTCGTCTCCCGTAAACGTTCGACGGATGGAGGCTTGACGAACACGACAAAGGGTTTAAACTCCGCCGTGCGGAGATGCTTCAGACTCTGAACGAGAAAAAACATGTCTGAAAATCAGAACAGTGCAAACACCAATCACACGACTCAACATGATGCACATCCACACACAACGCTCATCAATCAGCCTTTCAGACATAAAACTAATTACTCACAATGATTAGTAATTAGACATAAAAGTAAATAATCACATAAATTAATAATTAGACATAAAACTAAATACTCACATAAATTAACAATTAGACATAAAACTAAATACTCACAATGATTAATAATTAGACATAAAACTAAATACTTACAATGATTAATAATTAGACATAAAACTAATTACTCACAAATTAATAATTAGACATAAAACTAAATACTCACATAAATTAATAATTACACATAAAACTAAATACTCACATTAATTAATAATTAGACATAAAACTAAATACTCACATTGATTAATAATTAGACATAAAACTAAATACTCACAATGAATAATAATTAGACATAAAACTAAATACTCATTGATTAATAAACTAATGACAATAAGAACAGACAGAATTTTTTCTGCAAATAAATTTAATTATTTATTATGCCATTGGTGGCTTAGTGTTTAGCATGTTCTCCTCTCAGCGCTAGGGATTCC
>JAFMOC010000606.1:42500-50000 GCA_019802505.1 Corydoras sp. C115 | reverse complement strand
TATAAAATCCTAACTATACGCATCACAGACAACTTTATATTTAGAGTATAAATCTTTCTGCCGTTGATGACAAACTGGTTCTCTACTCTCTGAAAAATGCTGACTCGTGATTTTTTATTTGTTTTGATTAAGGTAAAAAAAAAAAATCTATAAATTTAAACAGATTTAAGGTGATACTAGAGTTTTAAAGACTATTCTGCAGAGAATGCAGCGGTCATGGTGTCACTGCGGGGTCATGACCCTGCATCGTGGTTTTTGTAGTTTCGTTGTGGACCCGCTGCGTCGGCGCGCGTCCTGCGGAGGACGTGAACAGTCGAGCGGCGCAGTGCGTGTAGGCGGTCGAGACGGTTTACACGCGGGTTTATAAGGGTGTCGGCGTGGATCCATGACGAGGCGAGAACAAGACCGAGAGGTTCAATGTGCAAAGTCCATTTTCGGTATGGAAGCAGATGTCCTCGGGAGGACAAGGCTGCCCTTTGTGCTGCAGCGTTCTGATCCGAGGAAGACGAGCCAGGCGTGAGAGGTGTGAGACGAGACGGAGCAGGAGATGTGAGGGAGGACATGCGGCCAGGTGTGGAACAGAGTGGGGAGACGTCACGGGGGTTGGACATACTGAGGGGACGTGGGTTTGGTACTCACATGGGGCAGCACATCCAGGAGGCAGACTTTCTTTTTGGACAGAACCGAGCGAATGGAGTCCAGACTTGTTCCGTAGTAATTCCCTTTGTACTCGCCGTATTCCAGAAACCTGCAACCGTCACAGAACTCGTTAAGGTCATTAATCTAATTAAACAAATTAACTTTATTATTATTACAACTCCTATATGAGCTTCATCTGTTATGAGAGGAGAACATGCTAAAGACTAAGCCACCATACCGCCCTATATATATATATATATATATATATATATATAAATATATAGGCGGCATTCCCGGTTCGAATCCCAATCTGGCTGGAGTTTCCATGTTCTCCCCGTGTCCGCGTGGGTTTCCTCCGGGTTCTCCGGTTTCCTCCCACAGTCCAAAAACATGGATCAAGTCAATTGAATTCAGCCGTGCAAATCATTATAATAAAGATAATAATAATACATTAATAATAAACCGGCGGCACGGTGGCTTAGTGGTTTAGCATGTTCTCCTCTCAGCGATTGGGATTCCCGGTTGGAATCCCCATCTGGGTGGAGTTTCCATGTTCTCCCCGTGTCCGCGTGGGTTTCCTCCGGGTTCTCTGGTTTCCTCCCACAGTCCAAAAACATGAATCAAGTCAAATGAGTTCTCCAAAAATTGCCCCATATAGATTGTGTCTGTGTGAGTGAGTGTGTGCCCAGCGATGGATTGGTGTCCTGTCCTGGGTCTATCTGCCCAGCGCCCGAGACGTTCTCCCCTGGATGGGCATGGGGAACCCCCCCGTGACCCTAATAGAGGATAAAGATAATGAATGAATGAATGAATATATATATATATATATATATATATATATATATATATATATATATATATATATATATACACTGTATATACATATACACACACACACACACACATACAACCACAAACCCCCCCCCCACACACACACACTCACTCACTCACTCACACAGACGCACTCTATATGGGGCAATTTGGAGAATTCAATTGACCTTGATTCATGTTTTTGGACTGTCGGTGGAAACCCACGCGGACACGGGGAGGACATGGAAACTCCACCCAGATTGGGATTCGAGCCGTGACTCCCTAGTGCCGAGAGGAGAACATGCCAACCCCTAATCCACCGTGCCGCCCTCGGTCTGAATCGGTCTCTAAATGAGAGCTGACTCTAAAGGTTCACCGTCTCTGATCAACAAAGCCCCGAATCCGAAATCCCGGCGCGAGGACATTTTAACCCGGGGTGTGTTCGCTTTCACTTGCCCTTTCTTCAGCTGCAGCCTTCTGCGTACGGGTCCGTCGTCCCGAAAATTCTTTCCACGTTCGTCAACCCCGAGCTATTTCTCTTTCTCTCTTCTTACCTATCGGCTAAAAATACACGCCGGCTTTCGGTGACACTGATCAGAGAGCGCGAGCGAGGCCGAGCGGGGGAAAGAGAATGTGGTGGAAAACTTTATTTGTCTTTGCCTACTCAGGAAGCGAGCATTACTCCAGCCCTTGGCATTTGGGACGGCCCGTGCTCTGGGGAGACAGGTGTTACTGATTTAAAGTGTAACATAGAAGATTATATAAAGACCCGCCGTGCCAGAGCGTCTGGAATAGTGCTGTTCCTAAGAATGCGAGTGAGGGTGAGGATCTCGGCGCAGACTCCGGCGTGAGCGCATCAGTGCCGTCCCAGGCCCCGCCCCCTCGGTACGGTTACGCAGGACAGGGCAACGCTGAGGAATGTGTTTTTGGGTCTTCATGTCCAACTTTCCACAGACTACACACATAATGCGAGCAACAGAATGGCAAAGCAAATCACATTTTCCTGCCGGCGGCGTCGCGGTACGAGGTTTCGGGATGTTAGACATGTTTGAAATTCGAAAATCACGATGTTTTCGGCCGCTTCGCGTTCCTGACTTTGGTATAGAACGTCATGACTTGATATTTTAGTTTGCGTCACGTTACGCATTCAGACTGCAGATTAAACACGTCCTGTCTTACGCCCCGCCCACAGTCCATTTTTACACCTTCCTCCAGTTTAAATAGCAACGCTGCGTGTGAATATATCTCCCCGATGGGCGTGGCCATCTCAAAATAAAGTGTGTTCAGGTGTGTTTCTCGGCGACGGAAAACCCAGACGGAAAACTGCTATATCAGCTTCCTCTCAGTGCTCAGAGATTTCCTTAATTAGCATCTATAACGATCCCTAACGAAGATTTTTTGGCCGCTTCACGTTCCTGACTTTGGTATAGAACGTCATGACTTGATATTTTAGTTTGCGTCACGTTACGCATACAGACTGCAGATTAAACACTTTCCTGTCTTATGCCCCACCCACAGTCCATTTTTACACCTTCCTCCAGTTTAAATAGCAACGCTGCGTGTGAATATCTCTCCCCGATGGGTGTGGCCATCTCAAAATAAAAAATGTTTCCGGGAAGGTATGTTTCTCGGCGACGGAAAACTGCTATATTAGCTTCCTCTCAGCGCTCAGAGATTTCCTTAATCAGCGTCTAAACTTTGGTATAGAACGTCATGACTTGAAATTTTAGTTTGCGTCATGTTACGCATTCAGACTGCAGATTAAACACGTCCTGTCTTACGCCCCGCCCACAGTCCGTTTTCACACCTTCCTCCAGTTTAAATAGCAACGCTGCGTGTGAATATCTCTCCCCGATGGGCGTGGCCATCTCAAAATAAAATGTTTCCGGGAAAGTGTTTCTCGGCGACGGGAAACTGCTATATCAGCTTCCTCTCAGCGCTCAGAGATTTCCTTAATCAGCGTCTAAAACGATCCCTAACGAAGATTTTTTCGGCCGCTTCACGTTCCTGACTTTGGTATAGAACGTCATGACTTGATATTTTAGTTTGCGTCATGTTACGCATTCAGACTGCAGATTAAACACGTCCTGTCTTACGCCCCGCCCACAGTCCGTTTTTACACCTTCCTCCAGTTTAAATAGCAACGCTGCGTGTGAATATATCTCCCCGATGGGCGTGGCCATCTCAAAATAAAGTGTGTTCAGGTACGTTTCTCTGCGACGGAAAACTGCTATATTAGCTTCCTCTCAGCGCTCAGAGATTTCCTTAATTAGCATCTATAACGATCCCTAACGAAGATTTTTCCGGCCGCTTCACGTTCCTGACTTTGGTATAGAACGTCATGACTTGAAATTTTAGTTTGCGTCATGTTACGCATTCAGACTGCAGATTAAACACGTCCTGTCTTACGCCCCGCCAACAGTCCGTTTTTACACCTTCCTCCAGTTTAAATAGCAACGCTGCGTGTGAATCTCTCTCCCGATGGGCGTGGCCATCTCAAAATAAAATGTTTCCGGGAAAGTATGTTTTCCTTAATCGGCGACGGGGCCGCTTCACGTTCCTGAAAGAACTGCTATATTTGCAGCTTCCTCTCAGCGCTCAGAGATTTCCTTAATCAGGGCGTCTAAAACGATCCCTAAAACGAAGATTTTTCAGCTTCCTCTCCGCCGCTTCGCGTTTTTTCTGACTTTGGTATAGAACGTCATGACTTGATATTTTAGTTTGCGTCATGTTACGCATTCAGACTGCAGATTAAACACGTCCTGTCTTACGCCCCGCCAACAGTCCGTTTTTACACCTTCCTCCAGTTTAAATAGCAACGCTGCGTGTGAATCTCTCTCCCGATGGGCGTGGCCATCTCAAAATAAAATGTTTCCGGGAAAGTATGTTTCTCGGCGACGGGAAACTGCTATATCAGCTTCCTCTCAGCGCTCAGAGATTTCCTTAATCAGCGTCTAAAACGATCCCTAACGAAGATTTTTCCGGCCGCTTCGCGTTCCTGACTTTGGTATAGAACGTCATGACTTGATATTTTAGTTTGCGTCATGTTACGCATTCAGACTGCAGATTAAACACGTCCTGTCTTACGCCCCGCCCACAGTCCATTTTTACACCTTCCTCCAGTTTAAATAGCAACGCTGCGTGTGAATATATCTCCCCGATGGGCGTGGCCATCTCAAAATAAAGTGTGTTCAGGTACGTTTCTCTGCGACGGAAAACTGCTATATTAGTTTCCTCTCAGCGCTCAGAGATTTCCTTAATCAGTGTCTAAAACGATCCCTAACGAAGATTTTTTCGGCCGCTTCACGTTCCTGACTTTGGTATAGAACGTCATGACTTGATATTTTAGTTTACGTTACGTTATGCATTCAGACTGCAGATTAAACACGTCCTGTCTTACGCCCCGCCCACAGTCCATTTTTACACCTTCCTCCAGTTTAAATAGCAACGCTGCGTGTGAATATCTCTCCCCGATGGGCGTCTAAAACGATCCCTAACGAAGCACTCTTGATTTTTTGGCAAGCGGAGTTTCCACCGTGTCGCCGCCTCACTGTAATTGTACGCTACAAGCCATCATTCACACCTTGCGACAGCGAAATCTTTCCGATCAAGTGCCCCCAAAGTCCTTTAGGGCGCTTTAAAAGAGCACTGGCAAACCCACAGACCTATTTTCCTAGAACCCAAGTTTATGGAAATTAACTGACAATTAACTGCTGCTCTAAGCGACATGCCGTCTCGGGACGCTTCCAATCTAAAGTTACATTTACGGACGGTCCCCGCGAGCACATTCCTGTCTGAGAGGCGCGTGGTTTGCCTCCAGCCGTACACACCGCTTCATTAGGGCCCAACAATGCCACGCCATGCCCCGTTTTGTTGGGTGCTAAGAAGAGGTCTTCCACTGTTAATTTGACATTTACGGTAACCGAGCATTCCACAAATGTCTGTTTTCTGGGAAGCTCGTTTAAAGGAGGCCACTAAATGAGTTTTAAGTCCTGCGGTGTTTGTTGTCCTGAAGGGTGGCGTGTAGAATGGATGTCGGGGTGGAGGCTCCCTCTGAGGTTTCGGGTTAATTTGGGGTAATCTGTTTTTAGGCCCGGTGCAGGGTTTTCCTTGGGAATGGCAGCGTCACTCGGGCTTCACATGAGAGTGCGTCTCGAACCGGCACACAGCGTCACGGTTATCGATCCAACACACACACACACACACACACACACACACTTACACTTTACCTTGAATCCATGTTGATAGACCTTGGGAGGAAAATCGGAAAACCCAGGTAGAACCCATGAGGTGGAGAGGAGAACATGCTAACCCACCCAACCACTGTGCCGTCCTTCCATACCATCATGTTCCATCCATCCATTATCTCCCGCTTTATGCTCTACTAGGGTCAAGGTTGGGTTCCCATCCAGAGGAGAACGTTTCGGGCGCTGGGCAGATACACCCAGGACAGGGCGCCAATCCATCATTGGACACACACTCTCTATATGGGGCAATTGGGAGAATTCAATTGACCTTGATCCATGTTTTTGAACTGTGGGAGGAAACCGGAGAACCCGGAGGAAACCCATGTGGACACGGGGAGAACATGGACACTCCACCCAGATTGGGATTCAAACCGGGAATCCCTAGCGCTGAGAGGAGAACATACTAAAGACTAAATTTCAGATTGCTGACGAGCACTAAGCCAGACTAAATTCATTAATTCAGGGGAACCAACCCGTTGCTGGGCACACACTCACTCACACACACACTCTATATGGGGCAATTTGGAGAACTCAATTGACCTCGATCCATGTTTTTGGACTGTGGGAGGAAACCGGAGAACCCGGAGGAAACCCACGCGGACACGGGGAGAACATGGAAACAGCACATATATTGGAATTCGAACCCAGATCCGCAGCGCTGAAAGACGGACGTGCCGACCACTAAGCCACCGTGCCGTCCCGATACTAAATTCTGCTACAAAATAAAAGTCTTGCTGACTAAAGACTCACCTGTTATTCTGAATGTCTGCTTCAAACAAGGATTTGGAAATGAAGTGATACTCCACTCCATCACTCTCCTGGTTCCTCTTTGATCGGGACGTGTCTAAAAAAGAGAACAACGAGGAGCAACTTGAAGACCAACTGGACAAAATGTAAACAGACTCTTCACACCACAACACTTTCCTAAATGGACACCTCATCATCCTCCACCAAAATACTCCATCATCTACCTCATTTTACACTTATATACATTTCTGCTATATTTCACATTGCATGTGGTACTATATTTATATTCTATACTACATTTTATATATTTTTACATTTTATATATATATATATATATATTATATCAATAGTTGTATATTCTATCCATCCATTATCTTACTAGGGTCTCGCGGTGGGGGGGGGGGTTCCCATGCCCATCTAGAGGAGAACATTTCGGGCGCTGGGCAGATACACACAGTACAGGGCGCCAATCTATCACTGGGCACTCACTCACTCACACAGACACCCTCTATATGGGGCAATTTGGAGAATTCAATTGACCTTAATCCATGTTTTTGGACTGTGGAAGGAAACCGGAGAACCCGGAGGAAACTCCACCCAGATGGGGATTCAAACCGAGAATCCCTAGCGCTGAGAGGAGAACATGTTAACCACTAAGCCACCCTTGTATATCTTGTATATTCCATATTATATATATTTATAGTTTTATAAAGGGGTCTACTAGGGTCTCGCGGGGGGGGGGGGGGGGGCCCACGTCCATCCAAGGGAGAACATTTCGGGCGCTGGGCAGATACACCCAGAACAGGGCGCCAATCTATCACTGGGCACTCACTCGCTCACACACAAACACACTGTAAGTGGGGCAATTGGGAGAATTCACTTGACCTTGATCCATGTTCTTGGACTGTGGAAGGAAACCGGAGAATCCGGAGGAAACCCATGCAGACATGGGGAGAACATGGAAACTCCACCCAGATTGGGATTCAAACCGAGAATCCCTATTGCTGAGAGGAGAACATGCTCAACCACTAAGCCACCCTTGTATATCTTTGTATAT
>JAFMOC010000606.1:35000-37500 GCA_019802505.1 Corydoras sp. C115 | reverse complement strand
CACACACATACATACTACACACACATACATACAACATACATACATACACACACATACATACACACACACACATATACACACACACACATACACATACACACACACACACACACATACATATACACACACACACACACACACACACACACATACATATACATACACACATACACACACACATCTACGTTTATTTAAATATATATATATATATATATATTATATATATATATATATATATATTTCACTATTTCATTGTGTTTATATATTATGTAATTTTTTTTTTTTTTGGTTTTATCCTTGTTTTTGTTTTATTTTGTATCCCGGACTTTGTGCATTGAGACATTGAGAGAGAGAGCGAGAGGCTGTAGACGGAGCAGTATTAATGGTGGAACATCTCCGTGTGGATCTCGTTGCTTGATGTTTACTCCTCTCGTCAGGACCGGTGGAAAATTTCTTTTTTTTTTTTTTTTTTTTACACAGAACACGATTTTCGGGAACACTTACGAGGGATTGTGAGGCTGAAGTGTTGAGGGTCCGATATCAACAGCTTCCTCTTCAGTTCATTAAGACCGACTTTATTTGGACCTGCACACAGACAGGGAGGGGGGGGGGCAAATAGTTAAGATGAATAATAACACAGCATTAAAACAGGACCTGAAATGTTAGGGTTCAGTGTGTGTGTAGTATATCACATAAAAACAGTACACATTTAGTCATTTCAGCTCATTTAGAGAAATATATTTCGACATCGCTCGGTTCATTTTTCCTAAAATTAAAAAGTAAAAAATGTAAAAAAAAAAATAATTAATAAAGACGTCTTAAAGACATAGCATTTAAAAAAAAAAAAAAAAAATCTAATTCGTTCCAGTAAATAGTAAATAAATTAATGTATAAAAGAGTAAACACACTCCCGGTTCGAATCCCAATCTGATTGGAGTTTCCATGTTCTCCCTGTGTCTGCGTGGGTTTCCTCCGGGTTCTCTGGTTTCCTCCCACAGTCCAAAAACATGGATCAAGGTCAATTGAGTTCTCCAAATTGCCCCATATAGAGTGTGTCTGTGTGAGTGAGTGTGTGCCCAGTGATAGATTGGCGTCCTGTTTTAGGTGTATCTGCCCAGCGCCTGAAACGTTCTCCCCTGGAAGGGCATGGGGAACGCTCCCCCCCCCCCCCCCATGAAATGTAGTTAGCATCTAACCAGAAGTGCAATATATACATTATTTACATAAAGTGCATTAATAAATGATGATCACATGATTTTTATGAGTTTATTAATTTATTATTTAATCTTCTAAATGTTAGCTGTGCCTCTCATTATGAAATCTCGTCTAAAGGAAGATCAGTAAAGGAATTTTTCACCATGGTGTCAATCAGCCTTTATAGTTTCAGTAATCAGTGTGTGTGTGTGTGTGTGTGTGTGTGTGTGTGTGTGTGGTGTGTGTGTGTGTAGTCTCTCTGCGGTACAGGTTGCAGCAGCAATAAAAATGTCAGGCTTGATTAGCACCCTCATTAGCGGGAGGGAGCTTTAATAGACACTTAATAACTTCCAGGCCGAGCAAACAGCAGCACAGTGCAGCTGAGCACGGAGCAGCGCTACGCCTCAGCTGAGTAAATAACGCGGGGTTGGGGCAGACTGGGGCAGACTGGGGCAGACGGGGCACCACGCTGCGCTGCCTGCATGAACCTGACCCACCGGCCGGATGCTGCGAATCATCACCACCAAATTACAATCATCTAATTAGCATTTAATTGCTTTCATCAAAGAGCCACAGATCATTAAGAACAAAGTGTTTAACACAGTATAATTAAATTATAATAAAAGAGATTATTGGGTGGGTGCATTAGTCCTATCCCAGCAGTGAGAGGAGGAGAAATGAAACTCCAGCACTAAACCCCTCCTCATCCACATCAGTGTCACTGCAGAACCGACAATCAACAATCCACCACCCAAATGATACCTGTTCTGTGATGCTCCTGACCAACAGAGAACACAGAACCAACAGGGGACTAACAACAACACAGAACACAGATGGACTACAGTCTGGAATTGTAAAAATACAAAGTCCATCTGTTTGATAAGTGGAGGAACATAGAAAATAGAGAAAGAAGGGGCGTGGCCTAACTTCTTAAGGGCACTTTACAGCATGGTTAAACGAACGTGCAGACGTCCATCCATCCATTATCTCCCACTTTATCCTCTATTAGGGTCGCAGTGGGGTTCCCCATGCCCATCCAGGGGAGAACGTTTCGGGCGCTGGGCAGATAGACCCAGGACAGGGCGCCAATCTATCGCTGGGAACACACTCACTCACACAAACACACTCTATATGGGAGGAAAAACCACGCGGACAAGATCATGGAAAAAACTCCAAGACGGGGATGAGGAATCCAAACATGATTCTTTTTGGAAATAAAGCCCTTTGTTACCAACATAATCAGGTTCAAAACGTGGAGAACCAAACAGATCAGTCGAATCAGTCGCAATCGCGGCGGTGGTCTGTG
>JAFMOC010000606.1:2500-32500 GCA_019802505.1 Corydoras sp. C115 | reverse complement strand
GAGTGTTGTTTCCATCTAGGTTTCTCGGTTCTTCCAAGTGTCCAGCGATGGATTGGTGTCCTGTCCTGGGTCTATCTGCCCAGCGCCCGAAACGTTCTCCCCTGGATGGGCATGGGGAACCCCCCCCCCAATAGAGGATAAAGTGGAAGATAATGGATGGATGTTTGTCTGTGCGTCTGGTAAAAAATTTGCAAATGCTATTTCACCCGCTTCCCGTTATCCGATTAAGCCGTCATCATCGATGACAACACATGACACCTCTCAGCACTAGGGATTCCCGGTTCGAATCCCCATCTGGGTGGAGTTTCCATGTTCTCCCCGTGTCTGCGTGGGTTTCCTCCGGGTTCTCCGGTTTCCTCCCACAGTCCAAAAACATGGATCAAGTCAATTGAATTCTCAAAAATTGCCCCATATAGAGTGTGTCTGTGTGAGTGAGTGTGTGCCCAGCGATAGATTGGCGCCCTGTCCTGGGTGTATCTGTCCAGCGCCCGAGACGTTCTCCCCTGGATGGGCATGGGGAACCCCACCGCGACCCTAATAGAGGATAAAGTGGGAGATGATGAATGAATGAATTAGTGCTAATTAATTAATTTGGAGAATTCAATTGATCCATGTTTTTGGACTGTGGGAGGAAACCGGAGAACCCGGAGGAAACCCACGTGGACACGGTGAGAACATGGAAACTCCACCCAGATTGGGATTCGAACCTGAATCCCCAGCGCTGAGAGGAGAACATGCTAAACACTAAGCCCCCGTGCCGCCCTGTGTCTCAGTACGTTTGTAAATAAAGTAGTTTTTCAGAGGTTGACGTTCAGCAGGACTTACCAACCAGCACGACGAGTCTGTACGGCGCTCCCGCTGCTCTGCGATAGGACGCCACTTCTTCGTAGGTCGGAATGTCGGCAGTGTCGTACTGATCGCTCTTTTTACACTCGTACATGGATTTGTTCGTCTTCTTCCCTCTCCTGCTGAAGCGGAAACTCCTCCGTAAAGAAGCTAGGGCGGTACACAAAAACAAAATTGTTGTAATTTCCTAATTTTGATAATCTGACCTTAGCTTTAAAGCATTATTCAGCATTATTTCTACATGTGGGCAGTCATGGGCTTGTGGTTAAGGAACCAGCCTTGTGACTTGAAGGTCCCCGGTTTGATTCCCGGTCCCACCAAGTACCACGGCTGAAGTGCCCATGGCAAGGCACCTAAACCCAATTGCTCCCAGGGCGCCGTATTCAAGGCTGCCCACCGCTCCGGGCACACGTGCTCACTTCACTCAGTGCATTCAATTTACCTTGAATCCATCTATCCATTATCTTCCGTTTTATCTAGTACTAGTACAATGGACAACCCGCACACGCTTTCAGGCTTCAGCATTTGCATATTTGTGTGTTTTCTGTACCGGGGTAAGGTGGGGCGGGGAGGTGGGGGTCACATCGGGTTCACTGACTCCAGGAGGTCGTTGGTTTTAGTCCCTATAAACGGGGCGGCTGCAGATGATGGCTTTTCAAGCACAATGTCACCACAGAACTTCCTGCCTGATTATTCATCATTTCCTTGGTTCGCTTTAATCTCTATTAGGGTCACGGGGGTACCCATCCAGGGAAGAACGTTTCGGGCGCTGGGCAGATAAACCCAGGACAGGGCGCCAATCTATCACACTGTTGATGCTGCCCGGCCGCTTAAGGAGGATGAGTTCCCCAGTGAGTCATGGTCCTCACAAGGTTTCTTCCTTAAAATATCAACATAACATGGAGTTTTTTCTTGCCGCTGTCGCTTCGGCTTGCTCTTTGGGGGTTTAAAGGTTTATAACACTGTAAAGCTGCCTTGTGACGATGAAATATAATAAAAAGCGCTCTATAAATAAATTACATGAACTATCGCTGGGCACACACTCACTCACACAGACACATATACACAAAAAAACCTAGATGGGGCAATTTAAAGCATTCAATTTACCTTGAATCCATCCATAATATTATCTTCCGCTTTATCCTCTACTAGTACAATGGACAAACCGCACACGCTTTCAGGCTTCTGCATTTGCATATTTGTGCGTTTTCTGTACCGGGGTTTTTTCTTGCCACTGTCGCTTTGGCTTGCTCTTGGGGGGTTTAAAGGCTTTTAACACTGTAAAGCTGCTTTGACACATATACACAAAAACCCTAGATGGGGCAATTTAGAGCATTCAATTTACCTTGAATCCATCCATAACATTATCTTCCGCTTTATCCTCTACTAGCACAATGAACAACCCGCACACGCTTTCAGGCTTCTGCATTTTCATATTTGTGCGTTTTCTGTACCGGGGTTTTTTCTTGCCACTGTCGCTTTGGCTTGCTCTTGGGGGGTTTAAAGGCTTTTAACACTGTAAAGCTGCTTTGACACATATACACAAAAACCCTAGATGGGGCAATTTACAGCATTCAATTTACCTTGAATCCATCCATCCATTATCTTCCGCTTTATCCTCTACTAGCACAATGAACAACCCGCACACGCTTTCAGGCTTCTGCATTTTCATATTTGTGTGTTTTCTGTACCGGGGTACGGTGGGGTGGGGAGGTGGGGTGTTGTGGTGGGGTCACATCAGGTTCACTGACTGCAGGAGGTCATTGGTTTCAGTCCCTATAAACGGGGCGGCTGCAGATGATGGCTTTTCATGCACAACGCCACCACAGAACTTCCTGCCTGATTATTCTGGAAGGCTGGCGGTGCAGTTTAACGACACCAGACGGTCCCGAAAAACAGAAAGCCACCCCTCGTTTGAACTGCCCCATTTCATATTTATGACGGATGCGAGTTTGAGGAGCACGACACCAAAAAAAAAGACGAGGCGTGAGGGCATGTGATGCTCCAGCGCCGGGCTCGCTGCTGTTATTAGACTCCGCGTTGTGTTTTTTTGTATTATTATTTATTTTGTAGATTAATAGTCAGTTGGTTATGATGCAAAATAAAGATGAAAAATCCGCCGGAAAAAAAAGAAGGATAACAGAAGAAAAGTCGGCTCTGTATAATAGCTTTCGCAGTGCCGACCAGATGGGCTCACCACAAAGACCTCCTTCATCTTTTTACAGCTTGTTCACTTAATAGGGTCACTTAATAAGGGACCTATGGTAGGATACAAATGAAACACACCGTAAGTCAAACAGCCCCGCAGCAGGACGGAACGGTCAGGGTTTCTGGGCATGGAGTTGCCTCAGACGAGCTGGAGCGAGTTCGGTTCTACGGTGGGTGGAGTTGGGTTCTGCGCCTGTTAGGGCTGCAACAACGACTGGATAAAAATCGATTATGAAAAAAGTGTCGACAACGAATTTCATTATCGATTCGTTGGGTCGCACGGTTTACGGTTTACTCGCAATGTCGGAACCGCTTACGTCACCTGCAGCGCCGAATATTCATTCATTATTTTCCGCTTTATCCTCTATTGGGGTCGCGGTGGGGTTCCCCATGCCCATCCAGGGGAGAACGTTTTTGGGCGCTGGGCAGACACACCCAGGACAGGGCGCCAACCTATCGTTGGGCACACACTCACTCACACACACACACACGGTCCAAAAACATGGATCAAGTCAATTGAGTTCTCCAAATTGCCCCATATAGAGTGTGTCTGTGTGAGTGAGTGTGTGCCCAGTGATAGATTGGCGCCCTGTCCTGGGTCTATCTGCCCAGCGCCCAAAACGTTCTCCCCTGGATGGGCATGGGGAACCCCCCCGCGACACTAATAGAGGATAAAGCAGAAGATAATGAATGAATGAACGAATGAATGAACAAATGAAACATGACCGACGCAGAAAAAAAAAAAGCTCCCCCTGTCAGTGTGGGTTTCCGCCGGGTTCTCCGGTTTCCTCCCACAGTCCAAAAGTATGGATCAAGGTCAATTGAATTCTCCAAATAGCCCCATATAGAGTGTGTTTGTGTGAGTGTGTGTGTGTCCAGTGATAGATTGGCGTCCTGTCCTGGGTGTATCTGCCCAAAAAAAATTAAAAAAAATTTAAAAAAATCGGCCGATTAATCGATTATAAAAATAATCGTTAGTTGCAGTCCTAGCGCTTGTGTCACCAAAAGCAACGCAACTCGAAATCAAATCACAAGCCTGACTTGTTTAAGCGAGACCCATATTTAGTCTGCCTCTCTGCTGCCCCGGGGTCGAGGGTTCTGAAATGGGAGAACCCGTGTTGCTCCAGGTCAGGGCAGGTGCGTGGAATTTCATTTTCCTACAACAGGACGACGTTCTGCGCCTCACAGACGAGACCTTTCACAGAACACTGGCCTCTGTCTCAACGTGGATGAATAAAATTAAGGCCGGGATTCAGGGAGTCGTCCAACATCCACTGCAGATGCGTCGAAGGCATGGAAATGAATTTATTCCAGAATTAGGGGGGAAAGTATTTTAGTATTCTGGACCAGGTTCTCTTCATGGAACATTAAATCCAATTTCTCTCTCCACCCCCGAAAGAATGCATGTTAGTTAGACAAATCTACATGTGGGGTGACGGATAGGACACCGGCAAAGCGAGCCAGGAGTTCCGTCCAAATAACTCCGACTTAAAAGAGGCAGGTGCAAATATGGAAAGCCGTCCCGGCCAGGGCAAACACGGCACTCGCAGCGCTCCCATTTTCCAACGTCTGGTGTTAAACATGGTGAATAATGGCCGGGACACGTACCCATGTCCGCACCGCGGTCCCAAACATGCGGCGCCTAATGGCGGGTTAATTGGACCTTGGAGCGGCGGCGGCGAGCGGCAGCTCACAAATCACTCGGTTCTTTTAATGAGAAAAACGAAAAGGCTCGGTCGAGCGTCCAAGTAAACACGGCGGGACACGTGCAGGTACCGAACGGGCGCTGGCCTGCGCGCCGGCGGACCCAACGCCGATTTTCCGACAGGACTAAGTTCTCGCAGGCGCGGAGGAAATGCGGCGTGTGTTTGTAGAGCGCGAGGTATTAGACAAAACCGCAACGCTTCTGACAAAGTCGCTGGAAAAAAACGAGCAACGTCTGCGGAGAAGAATGATGCGAATGCGAGCATCCAGAGAATTCCACAGGACAAAAAGCGAGAGGACTGCCAGCGGCGCGAGGTGAGAACCTCGCTCACATTTACTGTAATGTTGGATTATTACTTCTTACACTATTTATTTCACGACTGCTACATTTTACATCTTATTCTCATCCATCCATCCATCCATTATCTTCCGCTTTATCCTCTATTAGGGTCGCGGGGGGAGGGGCCCATGCCCCCATGCCCATCCAGTGGAGAACGTTTTGGGCGCTGGGCAGATAGACCCAGGACAGGGCGCCAATCAATCGCTGGGCACACACTTACTCACACACACACTCTATATGGGGCAATTTGGAGAACTCAATTGACTTGATCCATGTTTTTGGACTGTGGGAGGAAACCGAAGAACCCGGAGGAAACCCACGTGGACACAGGGAGAACATGGAAACTCCACCCAGATGGGGATTCGAACCGGGAATCCCTAGCGCTGAGAGGAGAACATGTCAACCACTAAGCTACCGTGCTGCCCTGGATGGAATATATAAAAAAAATAATTTATTCTGAGCGGCATGGTGGCTTAGTGATTGGCATGTTCTCCTCTCAGCGCTAGGGATTCCCGGTTCGAATCCCCATCTGGGTGGAGTTTCCATGTTCTCCCCGTGTCCGCGTGGGTTTCCTCCGGGTTCTCCGGTTTCCTCCCACAGTACAAAAACATGGATCAAGTCAATCGAGTTCTTCAAATTGCCCCATATAGAGTGTGTTTGTGTGCGTGTCTGTGAGTGTGAGTGTGTGCCCAGAGATGGATTGGCGCCCTGTCCTGGGTGTATCTGCCCAGCGCCCGAAATGTTCTCCGCTGGATGGGCATGGGGAACTCCCCCTGCCCACGACCCTAATAGAGGATAAAGCGGGAGATAATGAATGAATGAATAATGTATTCTCTTCGGGTGAACTGGGTCCATGAAACGCAATTTCGTTTATGTTTGGTGTACCATGTTACGTAAGTAACAATTAAGTCTCCTTGAATCCTCATTATTGAAAGTGCGAGTGAAGTACCCGTGCTCACCAAAAAAATGTCCCAAAACTGTTTAGACACAAGAATGCACACGGGGTCCAAAAACAATGTTCCGCCTAAAAATCCAAATTGCTGTTTGAGAACCTGAATTCTTTTCCTCTGACTTTAATTAGATCACATGAAAGAACTTAAGGAACACAAACAGAGCACAACAAATCCCATTCCCTTTGATGCACTACCCATGTTTCACTGATTTGTATAAATAAGAGGACCGGGGCATTATGGGTTTCAGACGGCGACCTGCAGACGTCATTACAGAAGGTTCTAGTCTCTCGAGCAGTTCAAGTCTTTTAGGTTTATTAATTAATTACAGATTTTTACAAACGTACGTTGTGTTCCAAACTGGTTCCCCTATAGAACATGCTAAAGCGACAGGGGCAAGATAAACTCCCCGAGGAAAAATGCTTGTGAGGACCGTGTGGCCATCGAATAACGATGCTGTGGGGAAAAGGCATGGAGTTTATTGGTTGTAGAAGATGGCACACCAATGGCAGACGGAGTTGGAGTGGGGTGCATGGTGGCAGCAAGGTGACCCCTCCCCCTGTGGTCACAGAGGGGAACATCGGGGGAAGGAGTGGAACTGGAAACCAATCCATTGCCAAGGAGACACATGGGGCATTTTGTTTTATTCGCCCGACTTACCCCCAGGGCAGTTGTAGGCTTGTGGTTAAGGAACTAGCCTTGCGACCTGAAGGTTCCTGGTTTGATTACTGGTCCCACCATTTATCAAGGCTGAAGAACACTTTGGTTCTTTTAAGCATCTATAAATACTTCCATCCATCCATCCATCATCTTCTGCTTTATCCTCTGCTAAGGTTGTGGGGGGGGTTCCCCATGCCCATCCAGGGGAGAACGTTTCGGGCGCTGGGCAGATGCACCCAGGACAGGACGCCAATCCATCACTGGGCACACACTCACTCACACAAACACACTCTATATGAGGCAATTTGAAGAATTCAGTTGACCTTGATCCATGTTTTTGGACTGTGGGAGGAAACCGGAGAACCCGGAGGAAACCCACATGGACACAGTGAGAACATGCAAACTCCACCCAGATTGGGATTCGAACCAGGAATCCCTAGCGCTGAAACGGCGAACCACTAAGCCACCCCCCCACTATAAATACTTGTATATCATAATTCTTGTGACAATGTACCTGGACGTCCCTCTTTTTGTTCTCGAATGTTCTCCTCCATGTTCTAAACTAGTCCAAAAGATGTCCTGCTGTCAAAAAGACAGATGTTTTTTCTGGTGGAGGTGTATGGCAGGTTCTACCCACATTCACCTGGCTCATGTGGAAGGTCTTATGGACAGTTGACAGGCCCCTGAGGGACAATCTGGGAGACCCCCAGCATCTAACAGCTGGAAACTTTCAGGGGGGAACTGGGGTCAGCGCCCGCCCCAAGAAGTCTGTCCTCTTAAACGGCATGTTAAGCAGATTCAGAGCAGAATGTCGGAACCGCAGGGGAGCCATTTTTTTGACATCCACCCCGACTGGTGTTTTTTACCAACCCCAGAGGTCTGGGTCATCTCTCAGTGGCCCCTCACACATTAAGCATTTATGAGCTCCCCTTCTTCCTGAAGAGGGACGACAAGAGAAAGAAAGGAACGCCAGATCGCAATGGCAGATGCCGATTGAAAAAAAAAAAAAAAAAAAAGGCAAAAGCAAACTATTTAGCAGAGCTATTTGAAATATGTATTGGACGGAGCGCCGAGTCCCGCTGTACGGAGCAGGAATGGACGTCTGGGGAGTGACACTATAGGAGCTGATTCCATTGAAGTGCATATGTGGAAAGTGCTAACCTGCCCGAGCGATGCGGGCTCAGAGCCTCCCCGCCGCCGCCGGCCAGGAAAGACATCGTGTGTCATGCAGTGATCTCGCTTTTTCCCCTTCGCACAATCCCCAAAGATCGCAGACAATAGAACGTCAACGCAAGAATGGATTACAGAGGGTTCAACAGGACACGCAAACGACTGGAGTCAGCGAGGACACACACACTACACACTCTCCATCGTCTTTATGACACCAACACACAAACCGACATTCAGAAAGATAATAACACCAGATCAACCCATCACAACGACCTGTCCATCCTCCCAGCACCCCCACTCTAACCAACCAGCAACCAACCACCAGTTACTCAGCCACCAACAACTCAACCACAACTCTATCTATATGGTAAGACGATGGAGCAGAAGATGGGCGTGTCCAAACTTTTGACTGCCGCTGTAAGTATTTAAACCTTAATAAACATCTATGATCTGAGGTGGTTCCACCCACAGTCCAAAAACATGGTCAATTGAGTTCTCCAAATTGCCCCATATAGAGTGTGTCTGAGTGAGTGAGTGTGTGTGCGCCCAGCGATAGATTGGCGCCCTGTCCTGGGTCCTGGGTGCAACCCTAGTAAAGGATAAAGCAGAAGATAATGGATGGATCTGAGGCGGTCTCAGCGCTAGGGATTGTGTTCGAATCCCAATATGGGTGGAGTTTCCACGTTCTCCCCGTGTCCGTGTGGGTTTCCTCTGGGTTCTCCGGTTTCGTCCCACAGTCCAAAAACATGGATCAAGGTCATTTGCATTCTCCAAATTGCCCCATATATAGTGTCTATGTGAGTGAGTGTGTGTCCAGTGATAGATTGGCGCCCTGTCCTGGGTGTATCTGCCCAGCACCCGAAACGTTCTCCCCTGGATGGGCATGGGGAACCCCCCCACGACCCTAATAGAGGATAAAGTGGAAGATAATGGATGGATGGATGGATGAATCTGAGGCGGTTCCGTTTCTTCTGACTGTACACATGTATAAACGGTGGAACTTTAGAAGAGCGAAGCTACAAGTTCTCCTGCTTGGCTCATCACTCATCTGTTTAAATCATCACACATCCCACTCAGCTGGCGTGGGTCATTACACCTGCACACACCAACTCACACAAAGCCTTCACCAGAACCCAAAACCGAATCTGGATTCCTCTGACAACTGCTGCAAGAACGCCGAGCTCGGAGTTCTCCAGCGACTCTATAAATCAAACACTGACCCCGACTGTCTGCTGCCGATCATCAGGCACCGAGTTAACAGAACCCCCAACCAGCGGACCTGCAGAGCTTTCTCCATTTCATACATCATCATCATTTTATAAAGAACGCCTGTACTGACATGACCAGCTGCCTCCCTGCAGAAAAGAGAGTTAAGGGCCTTACTCAAGGGCCCGCATTGGCTGGACTCTGGGACTGACCTCCCAAACCTATAGATCGATAGCCCAACATCCGAACCACTGAGTAAAGTGAGCACCCCGCCTGGAGTGGTGGACAACACTTTATACGGCGCCCAGGGAACAATTTGGGCCAGGGGCCTTTCCCAAGGGCACTTCAGCCATAGTACCTGTTGGGACCAGGAATCGAACCCGGGACCTTCAGGTCACAAGGCTGAAAGTCGGTTAAGTTCACAAGTCTACGACTTTCCTATGTAGGCTAACAAGTAACCCACCTTGGTGCTTGGGGTTATAACACAGGGTCTGTCATGATACAGCACCCCTTGTGTAATAAGTGTTAAGGGCCTTACTCAAGGGCCCGCATTGGTAAAATTGCTGGACTCTCCTGAACCTATAGATCGATAGCCCAACATCCGAACCACTGAGTAAAGTGAGCACAGGCACCTGGAGAGGTGGACAGCACTGTATACAGCACCCAGGGAGCAATTGGTGTTAGGGGCCTTGCCTAAGGGCACTTTAGCCATAGAACTTGTTGGGAACGGGAATTAAACCCGGCTTCAGGTCGCAAGGCTGAAAGTCGGTTAAGGTCACAAGCCTATGACGTTCCTATGTAGGCTTACAAGTACCCCAACTTGGTGCTTGGGGTTAGAACACAGGGTCTGTCATGATGTAGCACCCCTGGAGCAATGAGGGTTAAGGGCCTTACTCAAGGGCCCACATTGGTAACTTCAGAGGATTATGGATTTGAGCCTGCGACTGTCAGTGTGACAGTGATACCCAATGTTCTAAAAGGCCCCATTTAACTTATTTAAGAAGAACCCTGTAAATCCTGGGTATGTCTTAGATTACATTATATTAAGAAACGCTAATCTGGGTAGAGGGGCGGCATGGTGGCTTAGTGGTTAGCATGTTCTCCTCTCAGCACTAGGGATTCCCGGTTCAAATCCCCATTTGAGTGGAGTTTCCATGTTCTCCCCGTGTCCGCGTGGGTTTCCTCGGGGTTCTCCGGTTTCCTCCCACAGTCCAAAAACATGGATCAATTCAATTGAGTTCTCCAAATTGCCCCATATAGAGTGTGTCTGTGTGAGTGAGTGTGTGCCCAGCGATAGGTTGGCGTCCTGTCCTGGGTGTGTCTGCCCGGCGCCCGAGACGTTCTCCCCTGGATGGGCATGGGGAACCCCCCCGCAACACTAATAGAGGATAAAGCGGAAAATAATGGATGGTTGAATAATCTGGGTAGATTAAAAAAAGGTGGTGCATGCGGCAGGATGGTGGAAGGGGTGGAGCCATGTGGGCAGTCATAGACTTGTGCTTATAGAACCAGCCTTGTGACCTGAAGGTCCCTGGTTTGATTCCCAGTCCCACCAAGTACTATGGTTGAAGTGCCCTCGGGCAAGACCCCTAACCCCAATTGCTCGCTGGGCGTCGTTTACAGGGCCGCCCACCACTCCCACCACTCCTAGGGCGTCGTAGCTCAGTGGTCAGGGTGTTGGTCTATCAATCTGAAGGTTGGGGGTTCAAATCCCAGGTCCACTGAAGTTACCAGTGTGGGTCCTTGAGCAAGACCCTTAACCCTCATTGCTCCAGGGATGTTGTGATGAACCCTGTGCTCACCTTGTGAGTCGCTTTGGATAAAAGCGTCCAATAAATGACCAAATGTAATGTAATGTCCTTTACACAACTTTACTCAGAGTGTGTGTGTGTCACGTTAATGAAACGTTTTATAACGTTCTACCAAAAACACGCGGAAGCAGAGTTCAATAATGAGAAAAGGGGCCCGCTGCCCGCCGCCAGTTCCTCAACCTGCTGCTGAACGTGGCGAGTTCTAAGCCTATTTACAGGAACATCAGTTCTGCTCCGCTGGCGTAAAGGCCTCGAACCTGCAGACAGATGAGATATGCCCTCATTATACTCCGTGGAAATGACATTTTTATGTCGGTGAGCTGCCTTTTTCCATAACTCCTTCCCTAATTGGATTTCGGAGGCTGATGTCTTTCCCAGCTCGACGTTCTCCGCGTTCCCCTCCCTGGCCGGTTCATCTGCTTTTGTTTTCCGCCGCTCTCCGCCGGGCTCCCGTCTGCGCGCCGGTCGGATGTTTGGAGGTGAGGCGCTGTGGAATGACTTAACGCGCTGGCCCGCCGCCGCCGGTTCTGCTTTAGCGGTTCGGCCTCAGACGCAGGCACGCCGACGGATCCCGCGGAATGCAAACGCCGCGCCGGCCGAGCGATACGAGGGCTACTCGAGGAACGAGCACACGGAACATGAGGTGTGACCGGCTTTCTGGAGGTGTAGTCAGACCTTCATCCATGGCTCTGCTGACTAATACTGGATGGAACCTGAATATTAATTGGACTGGCGGTCCTGCAGGACGCCCCCTAATGGACTCACATATAGTTCTCCAGTTGTTAGTTTTTCCATTGGTTAGATATCTCTACATGGCTGTCCTGCACTGTTGTTGCTGCCTGGCCGCTCAAGGAGGATGAGTCCCCCACTGAGTCTTGGTCTAAAGTTTGCCTTAAATCCATCTTTTTGCACTGTGGGAGGAAACCGGAGAACCTGGAGAAACCTCAGAATTAGAAGGTTTAAGCTCCACCCACATCGGGATTCAAACCCGTTGGTTGGACACGGCTGTCCTACACTGTTGTTGCTGCCCGGCCGCTCAAGGAGGATGAGTCCTCCCAAGAGTCCTCCCAAGGTTTCTTCCTTAAATAACAGCATAACAGGGAGTTTTTTCTTGCCACTGTCGCATCGGCTCGCTCTTTGGGGGTTTAAAGGTTTTTCATTCTGTAAAGCTGCTTTGTGACGATGTACTGTTGTAAAAAGCGCGACAGTAATAAATTACTTGAACTTGATGGACGGCGGCAGGGGAGTGGAGGATGATCCCTTCAGCACTCCGGCCGGCCCACGCGCTCTTCCGGCCCCGGCGGTGGTGGACGCGTCGCATGTCCGTACGAACGCAGAGATGTTAGATTAAAAACCATCGGCTTCTCAGTTTTCATTAGTCCAGGATATAAATTAGAAACATTCACTGTGATTTCAGATGTTAGTCCCTCGACACCAGGGATTCGTACCAGGGTTGGTTTTCACGAGGGCCAATCAGAGCAGAGTAAAGGTTCCTGCACTGGAACCAAACGATGAAGTCCTGTCCTTTAAATGATTCAAATGTTATTAACAGGAGGGGGGCACGGTGGCTTAGTGGTTGGCATGTTCTCCTTTCAGCGGTTGGGATTCAGGTTCGAATCACAATCTGGGTGGAGTTTCCATGTTTTCCCCGTGTCCAGGTGGGTTTCCTCCGGGTTCTCCGGTTTACTGCCACAGTCCAAAAACATGGATCAAGTCAATTGAATTCTCCAAATTGCCCCATATAGAGTGTGTGTTACTAAGTGTGTGCCCAGCGATAGATTGTCCCCCTGTCCTCTATCTGACCAGCGCCCGAGACGTTCTCCCCTGGATGGGCATCTGCTTTATCCTCTACTAGGGTCGCGGGGGGGTTCCTCATGCCCATCCAGGGGAGAATGTTTCGGGAGCTGGGCAGATACACCCAGGACAGGGGGACAATCTATCGCTGGGCACACACTTAGTCACACATACTCTATATGGGGCAATTTGGAGAATTCAATTGACCTTGATCCATGTTTTTGGACTGTGGGAGGAAACCGGAGAACCCGGAGGAAACCCACGCAGACACGGGGAGAACATGGAAACTCCACCCAGATGGGAATTCGAACCGGGAATTCGGGCGCTGGGCAGATACACCCAGGACAGGACGTCAATCTATCGCTGGGCACACACTTAGTCACACACACACTCTATATGGGGCAATTTGGAGAAATCAATTGACTTGATCCATGTTTTTGGACTGTGGGAGGAAACCAGAGAACCCGGAGGAAACCCACGCGGACACGGGGAGAACAGGGAAACTCCACCCAGATTGGGATTCGAACCGGGAATCCCTAGTGCTGAGAGGAGAACATGCAAACCACTAAGCCACCGTGCCACCCGAGACAGCCAATCATCAGGATGGAAAATAAAACAGAGCCCTCAGCACCAAACCCGACCGAAACCGGAGCCGGACTCCATCTGCACGCTGAACTATGAGCGCACCAGGTTTGAATCACATCAGCCGAGCGCTGGCAGCGCCGCCAAAGACGACTTTTGTTTGAGGGCTGCGTGCGCGGCGCGTTCCCCCGCAGAACCTCTCCAGTTACCCGGACTGTTTGCAGCGCGGCGGAAAGGGACCCGCGTCCGAGCCGGTCCGCTCGCTGGTAGGAGGAAACGGAGACGCTGAGGTCAGCGTGCAGGAAGACCGAGGAGCCGGCGGGAGGAGGAAGAGGCCCGTCGTCTTCCTCACGGTGTTGAAAGGCTCTGATTGAGGACGGCAGACCGATCCACGCGCTGTTATTTGGACAAACCGGGTCCCCGTGTGGAGGCCCCCGGGGAGGACAGGGTCTGTAACCGAGCTCCCATTTGGGAAATGCCGATCTTCGGGGTGAGGTTCCTGCTTTTTAAGATCTCCACGTGTTCCTCAGGAGGTTCGTCCCATTTTGAGGTCAGAGGAGGTCGTCCTGGTCGGTTTGTGGGTAAGGAACCCGCCTCGCGTGGGGGTGGTGGCTGAGGGGTTGGGGTGTTGAGCTTTCAATCAGAAGGTTGTGGGTTCAAATCCCAGGTCCACTGAAGGTCCTTTAGGTAGACCCTTAACCCTCATTGCTCCAGGGTGCTGTATGGTGGAACCCGGTGTTCTGACCACAACCAAGTTGGGTTATTGCAAGAGGGGGGGGGGGGTCCATACCCATCCAGGAGAGAACGTTTGAGGCACTGTGTGGGTACTCTCCATACTTTTTTTGGGGGGGGGGTCTATAGGTCATGCAGGGGAGGGCCCAGGTCAGGGCACCAATCCATTACTGGGCACACACTCACACAATACAGGGGCAATTTACAGCACCCAGTTTGCCTTAAATCCATCTTTTTGGACTGTGGGAGGAAACCGGAGAACCAGGCGAAACCTCAGAATTAGAAGGTTTAAGCTCCACCCACATCGGGATTCAAACCAAATGCGAGGCTGACGTGTTAAACACTACCTCACCGTGCCGCCGGCAGTGTCCCTGTCCTTTTGAGGGTCCCTGCGTGTTAAACACTACCTCACCGTGCCGCCCGCAGTGTCCCTGTCCTTTTGAGGGTCCCTGCGTGTTAAACACTACCTCACCGTGCCGCCCGCAGTGTCCCTCTCCTTTTGAGGGTCCCTGCGTGTTAAACACTACCTCACCGTGCCGCCCGCAGTGTCCCTGTCCTTTTGAGGGTCCCTGCGTGTTAAACACTACCTCACCGTGCCGCCCGCAGTGTCCCTCTCCTTTTGAGGGTCCCTGCGTGTTTTAAACACTACCTCACCGTGCCGCCCGCAGTGTCCCTGTCCTTTTGAGGGTCCCTGCGTGTTAAACGCTACCTCACCGTGCCGCCTGCAGTGTCCCTGTCCTTTTGAGGTTCCCTGCGTGTTAAACGCTACCTCACCGTGCCGCCCGCAGTGTCCCTCTCCTTTTGAGGGTCCCTGCGTGTTAAACACTACCTCACCGTGCCGCCCGCAGTGTCCCTGTCCTTTTGAGGGTCCCTGCGTGTTAAACACTACCTCACCGTGCCGCCCGCAGTGTCCCTGTCCTTTTGAGGGTCCCTGCGTGTTAAACATTACCTCACCGTGCCGCACGCAGTGTCCCTCTCCTTTTGAGGGTCCCTGCGTGTTAAACACTACCTCACCGTGCCGCCCGCAGTGTCCCTGTCCTTTTGAGGGTCCCTGCGTGTTAAACACTACCTCACCGTGCCGCCCGCAGTGTCCCTCTCCTTTTGAGGGTCCCTGCGTGTTAAACACTACCTCACCGTGCCGCCCGCAGTGTCCCTGTCCTTTTGAGGGTCCCTGCGTGTTAAACACTACCTCACCGTGCCGCCCGCAGTGTCCCTGTCCTTTTGAGGGTCCCTGCGTGTTAAACACTACCTCACCGTGCCGCCCGCAGTGTCCCTGTCCTTTTAAGGTTCCCTGCGTGTTAAACACTACCTCACCGTGCCGCCCGCAGTGTCCCTGTCCTTTTAAGGTTCCCTGCGTGTTAAACACTACCTCACCGTGCCGCCCGCAGTGTCCCTGTCCTTTTGAGGGTCCCTGCGTGTTAAACACTACCTCACCGTGCCGCCCGCAGTGTCCCTGTCCTTTTAAGGTTCCCTGCGTGTTAAACACTACCTCACCGTGCCGCCCGCAGTGTCCCTGTCCTTTTAAGGTTCCCTGCGTGTTAAACACTACCTCACCGTGCCGCCCGCAGTGTTCCTGTCCTTTTGAGGGTCCCTGCGTGTTAAACGCTACCTCACCGTGCCGCCCGCAGTGTCCCTGTCCTTTTGAGTGTCCCTTCGTGTTAAACGCTACCTCACCGTGCCGCCCGCAGTGTCCCTGTCCTTTTGAGGGTCCCTGCGTGTTAAACACTACCCCACCGTGCCGCCCGCAGTGTCCCTGTCCTTTTGAGGGTCCCTGCGTGTTAAACACTACCCCACCGTGCCGCCCGCAGGGTCCCTGTCCTTTTGAGGGTCCCTGCGAGTTAAACATTACCTCACCGTGCCGCCCGCAGGGTCCGTGTCCTTTTGAGGGTCCCTGCGTGTTAAACACTACCTCACCGTGCCGCCCGCAGTGTCCCTGTCCTTTTGAGGGTCCCGGCATGTTAAACACTACTTCAACGTGCCGCCCGCAGTGTCCATGTCCTTTTGAGGTTCCCTGACTCGCTGTTTGCATGTTAAACATATCAGAGTTCAGGGTTCTGGGTGGGTTCCATGCCGTTGTGGCGGCGCTCCGGTCAGCTCTTGTTGTGGTCGAGACTGACCGCGAGGCCACTTCAGAATCCGAGCTCGGCCTATCTCTCTCTCTCTCTCTCTCTCTGTCTCGCTGTCTCTCTCTCTCGCTCTCGTTTGGGTCATTATCATGTGGTGATGGCCACATAGTCTTCGTATTGCTCCGGTCATGCACACTGTGCTCACGTCATGCGTGGTGAGACGCTGCAGGGCATTTAAAGGACAGCGTGAGGAACCTTCCTCATTTCGTCCTCTTTCTTGCTCGTTTGTATTGAACTCTGGGACTTTTTTTTTTTTCTTTCAGCCTCTTTTTAGGTTTCTCTCTCTTCTGCTCTGGTTTAACCAGATGCTTCTGTTTGTGTGTGTGTGTGTGTGTGTGTGTGTGTGTGTGCATCTCTCCGTGTGTGTGTGTGTGTCTCTGTGCCTCTGTGTGTGTGCGTGTGTGTCTATTGCTTTCTGTGTGTGTATGTGTGTGTCGCTCTGTGTGTGTGTGTGTGTGTGTGTGTCTCTCTCTCTCTGTGTATGTGTGTGTCTCTGTGTGTGTGCGTGTCTCTCTCTCTCTCTCTGTGTGTGTATATGTCTCTGTCTGTGTGTGTCTCTGTGTGTGTGTGTGTGTCTCTGTCTGTGTGTGTGCGTGTGTGTCTATTGCTTTCTGTGTGTGTATGTGTGTGTCGCTCTGTGTGTGTGTGTCTCTCTCTCTCTCTCTGTGTATGTGTGTGTCTCTGTGTGTGTGCGTGTGTGTCTCTCTCTCTCTGTGTGTGTATATGTCTCTGTCTGTGTGTGTCTCTGTGTGTGTGTGTGTCTCTGTGTATGTGTGTGTCTCTGTGTGTGTGCGTGTGTCTCTCTCTCTCTCTGTGTGTGTATATGTCTCTGTCTGTGTGTGTGTCTGTGTGTGTGTGTGTGTGTGTGTGTGTGTCTCTCTCTCTGTCTGTGTGTGTGTGTGTCTCTCTGTCTGTGTGTCTGTCCATGTGTGAGTGTGTGTGTGTGTGTGTGTCCGTACACGATCACCATGAGGTAATGACTTCAGAACTTGAACCATGTTTTTGGACTGTGGGAGGAAACCAGAGAACCCGGAGGAAACCCACACGGACACGGGGAGTACATGCAAACTCCACCCAGATGGGAATCTGGAATCCCTAGCACTGAGAGGAGAACATGCCAACCACTAAGCCAGCATGCCGCCCCCTTGTGGAGAGCTCGTTGGCTGCAGCGTGTAGGATTCTGCATGTGATAAATTAAAGTGATGTGATCGATGAACTCATCCCGACCCAACTCATGAAAGCAGGAACACTAGCAGGAGTTCTCCGTTCCGTCGTTATACGACGGCCAGAACTCATCGCCGTAACGGCGGACGTTAGACAGACGAGCTCGTAAAGCCCATGGACACGGCGGAGACGTTCGTCACTGCTTTAATACGGACTTTATAGATTGTAATAAAGAATTGGGAGTGAAGGACCAAAGCATTTACATCCAACACCTCACCATTAAACCACTCCCAACACGGTGATGCAACAGGGCAAAGGGGGGGGGGGGAGGGGGGGTCGCGTTTGACTTTAACCTGAGAGATCAGCTGCGGCGAGCAGGTTCCAATCCCGCGTTTAAAACAGGAACAAAATCATACAATCACAATCATCAAAATCATACAAAATCATAAAATCAGCACAAACACATGAAGTTCTGTCGCACACTCGGATCAAGAACCTTCATTTCTATTGGACCAGAGGCTTGGGGGTGCTGCCTGGACGTTACTGCAGAGAACATTACACTCTTATTTTTAGAAAGGGCCAAAACTTTGGACACGCCCCCTTTGTGCTTCAATGTGTTTCCTCCACTTATCATATAGATGGACTTTGTAGTTTTATAATTCCAGACTGTAGTCCATCTGTGTCCTTTGTTGTTGTTTGTCCCCTGTTGGTTCTCAGGAGCATCACCAGAACAGGCATCACCCAATAACCCCTGCTCTGTGGTGGTACTATTGGGGTTCTGACCATTAGAACAGAGTACACAGTATGTACTATAGAACACACACAGATGGACTACAGAATGGAATTGTAGAACTACAATTGTTCATTAGTCCTCTGTTGGTTCTGTGTTCTCTGTTGGTCAGGAGCATCACAGAACAGGTATCATTTGGGTGGAGGATTGTTTATGGTCAGTTCTGCAGTGACACTGATGTGGTGAGGGTGGGGGGGTTTCTGGAGTTTCATTTCTCCACCTCAGTGACACTGCTGGGATAGGACTAATGCCCCCACCAAATAACCCCTGCTCTGTGGTGCTACTATAGGGGTTCTGAGCATTAGAACAGAGTATACAGTATGTACTGTAGAACACACACAGATGGACTACAGAATGGAATTATAGAACTACAATTGTTCTTTATTGTCCCCTGTTGGTTCTGTGTTCTCTGTTGGTCAGGAGCATCACAGAACAGGTATCATTTGGGTGGTGGATTGTTTATTGGTCAGTTCTGCAGTCACACTGATGTGGTGAGGGTCATGTGGTCAGTCACACTGCTGGGATAGGACTAATGCACCCACCCAATAACCCCTGCTCTGTGGTGGTACTATTGGGGTTCTGAGCATTAGAACAGAGTAAAGGTGATGTACACAGTCACACTGATGGACTACAGTCTGGAATTGTAGAACTACAAAGTCCATCTTTACAGAACGTGGAATGAGAACAGAAAGGGGGCGTGTCCTAACGTTGGATGGTGCTGTAATTGAAGATGTAGAGGACTGTTATAGAAGACGGTACACATGGTCTTCACTCACACAGCTTTTAGAGATACTAACTGTAATCCACTGCTGATGTCATCATGAATCTTTCATTCATTCATTATCTTCCGCTTTATCCTCTATTAGGGTCGGGGGGGGGGGGGGGGGGGGGTTCCCAATGCCCATCCAGGGGAGAACGTTTCGGGCGCTGGGCAGATACACCCAGGATGGGGCGCCAATCTATTGCTGCGCAAACACTCACTCACACAGACACACTCTATATGGGGCAATTTCGAGAATCAATTGACTTGATCCATGTTTTTGGACTGTGGGAGGAAACCGGAGAACCCGGAGGAAACCCCACGCGGACACGGGGACAACATGGAAACTCCACCCAGATGGGGATTCGAACCGGGAATCCCTATATGGGGCAATCAATCTATCCAGCTGAGGAGGAGAACCCGGCAGGGAAACCCATGCATGGAAACCACCCAGATGGGGATTCGGGAAAAAGGGAATCCTTACCCTAGCACTGAAGGAGAACATGTTACCACTAAGCCACCGTGCCGCCCCATCATGAATCTTAATGTGTTAATTAAAACCTTCAGATTATTAATTATCCCCCCGAGTGACGAGCAGCGCGTTCCGAGCATGAGGACATTTAAGCGCTAAAGGAACATTCGGAACCACTTTAACAGCTTCCCTCAGACTCATGTGTTCTCAATTCAGCAAATCAGCGCAAAACAAAACTGAACAGCATCTTCTTGTAAATCCCCCCCCCCCCCCCCCCCCCCCAACACACACACACACACACACACACACACACACACACACACACACACCACACACACACACACAGAGCAAAGCCATGACCGACTGCACGGAACAGGTACAGCCCAGTCACAACAACTGTCACAAGGAATTGTGGGATTTGCAACAACAAGAACACAGCGTCTGGATGAGCGGGCATCGGAACCGAGAACCCCGTTTAACGTCCTTCACTTTGAATTTAACTCCACAAACTCAGAGGAACACAGGCGGCACGGTGGTTTAGTGTGTTCTCCTCTCAGCTCTAGGGATTCCCGGTTCGAATCCCAATCTGGGTGGAGTTTCCATGTTCTCCCCGTGTCCGCGTGGGTTTCCTCCGGGTTCTCCGCTTTCCTCCCACAGTCCAAAAACATGGATCAAGTCAATTGAGTTCTCCAAATTTTCCCATATAGAGTGTGTCTGTGTGAGTGAGTGTGTGCCTAGATTGGTGTCCTGTCCTGGGTGTATCTGCCCAGCGCCCGAGATGTTCCCCTGGGGCATGGGGAACCCCCCCGTGACCCTAATATAGGATAAAGAGGAAGATAATGGATGGATGGAAACTCAGAGGAACACGGACGGCACAAAGGTTTAGTGGGTTAAGCATGTTCTCCTCTCAGCGCTAGGGATTCAGGTTCGAATCCCAATCTGGGTGGAGTTTCCATGTTCTCCCCTGTGTCCACCTGGGTTTCCTCCAGTTTCTCCGCTTTCCTCCCACAGTCCAAAAACATGGATCAAGTCCATTGAATTCTCCAAATTGCCCCATATAGAGTGTGTCTGTGTGAGTGAGTGTGTGCCCAAGTGATAGATTGGTGTCCTGTCCTGGGTGTATCGCCCAACGCGCCCGAACGTTTCCCGGATGAACATGGGGACAACCCCCCCACGACCCTAAACAGAGGATAAAGCGGAAGATAATGGATGGGTGAGAGGAACGGCTGAAAGCCGAGCTGAAGGGGCTTTAACCGTCCCCACATCACACGTTCACGTGTGTGTGTTCACTGCGGTACCGCTACAGACAGTCTGCGCAGAGATGACAATTTAAATGGAAACCAGCTTGTCTGGCAGACGGACAGAGGGCGAGAGAGAGAGACAGTAAGAGTGATAGGGGTAAAAGACGAAAAGGCAGGAAAATTACCAGAAACTTAAGAGAATCCAAACATCAGGTGAAGATAAAGACGTCAAAGACTGACAACACTCTCTATATATATATTTATATATATGATATAGAGAGAGAGATATAGGAGGAGATAGAGAGAGAGATTGAGAGAGAGAGAGAGAGAGAGGCTCTGGGCCCTTATACACCCATTTGCGGTTCGGCCAAACTGGGTTCTAGATACCGTAACCAGGAAGTTGGGGATTGTTGGGAAGGCGCCAATCTATCACCGGACACTCCACTCATCTTCTGCTTTGCACCTCTATATGGGTCGTTTGGAGAATTCAATTGACCTCTCCATCCATGTTTTTGGACTGTGGGAGGAAACTGGAGAACCCGGAGGAAACCCACGCGGACATGGGGAGAACATGCAATTTCCACCCAGATTGGGATTTAAACCGGGTTAACCCGGCTGGCTTAGTGTTTCGGAAGCAGGACTCCTCGGGTTCATATCATGAGTCGACCCAAGATGCGGGTTTTTGAGCAAAAGCCCTTTACCCTTATTGCTCCCGGGGTGCGGTTTCATGGCCAAACGTGGGTTCTAACCGTAACCAGAAAGTTGGGATTGTTGGTTGAAGGCGTCTGCTAAATATCTATCCATTATCTTCTGCTTTACCCTCTATTAGGGTCGTGGGGGGGTTGCCCATGTCCATCCAGGGGAGAACGTTTCGGGCGCTGGGCAGATACACCCAGGACAGGACACCAATCTATCACTGTGCACACACTCACTCACACATACACACTCTATATGGGGCAATTTGGAGAACTCAATTAAATTGGGGTCATTTAGCAGACGCTTTTATCCAAAGCGACTTACAAGGTGAGCACAGGGTTCATCACAACATCCCTGGAGCAATGAGGGTTAAGGGTCTTGCTCAAGGACCATGACATTGGGGCGCCAATCTTCAATGGACCTGGGATTTGAACCCAACCTTCAGATTGAAAGCCCAACACGCTATATGGGGGCTACCACTCCCTCAATTAACCTTGACCCATGTTTTTGGACTGTGGGAGGAAACCGAAGAACCCGGAGGAAACCCACGCGGACACGGGGAGAACATGGAATCTCCGCCCAGATTGGGATTCGAACCGGGAATTAACAGGGGACTAACCGGTAACTTGGGTCGACTGATGATATGAACCCGGAGTCGTGCTTCTGACCCAGGTTGGGTGTAGACGGATTAAGGGCTGCAGACTCGGTGGAGGACGGTGTTTTTTTGAATGGCCAGGCAGAAAAACACCAGCTCACACAACGGAGAACGAAATGAAAGCAACAGAACCGGTGGAACCCTTCAAATCGGCACAAAAGCCTTCTGACAGATCAGCTCTTACACAGAGCAGAGCAGGAGCGAGCGAAGGCCTCAGCAACATCTGATCCGGGTTAAAACGAGCCGATCGCAACTTTAAATAAATATTTGCGCAGACACACGATCGCAGCGTGCCACTGTGAATTCTTCAGCTCAAAATATTTATTTAGAACCCAGTTAAATCTCCGAGAGAACCGCGACTGTTTGTAAAGAAGCATCTGTCTGATCCCGAGACCCGTCTGCGCAGTCGGAATCGCTGATGTGGGGATTGTTTAAGCTTCTGATGGACGCAGGCTTAACGCCGAGCGTCGAGCAGACGAACTGCATTTCAGTGAATTACACGCGTTTCAGAACGAAGCACAACGTTAGAAAAACGACATTTAATTAACGTATTCAGCAATTTATTATTAATACAGTGTATACAGAAGTCAGGGTGGCATGGCGGCTCAGTGGTTGGCATGTTCTTCTCTCAGCTCTAGAGATTCCCGGTTCGAATCCCAATCTGGGCGGAGTTTGCATGTTCTCCCCGTGTCCGCGTGGGTTTCCTCCGGGTTCTCCGGTTTCCTCCCACAGTCCAAAAACATGGATCAAATCAATTGAGTTCTCCAAATTGCCCCATATAGAGTGTGTCTGTGTGAGTGAGTGTGTGCACAGTAGGGGTGTCTTCAACTAAGGATTTTCATAGTCGAATCTGATTCGTCAGATTTTCCCTATAGTCGACTGATGGTCAAATCAGTTAAAATTTCACCACAAGATGGCGCTATAAGCGTAGTTTTTAAAAAAGATTTTTTTTAAATATTTTACTTGTTTTTCTAACAAAAGAAAACCTTTTTTTTGTTTTTCTTTTTTCTTTTTTTTTCTAGAAATTAGGATGATTTTATTTGACAAAAGGCTATATATATAACGAAAACAAAGACATTTCATGTAAAAACTAATGCTTAGCAGCAGCCATGGGCGCCCCCATGTGGTCAAAATGGTACATTCGACTATGAGGTTCATAGTCGACTACGGTTCTCCGAATCGAATCGTCGAATCAGCGAATATTGCAGCTCACCCCTATTGCACAGTGATAGATTTGCGTCCTGTCCTGAATGAATCTGCACCTGAAACGTCCCCCCCCCCCCGACCCTATTAGAGGATAAAGCTGAAGATAATGGGTGGATGGATATAGTAGGTTAGGCCACGCCCCCTTCTTGCTCCATTCTCTAGTTCCTCCACTGACCATATAGATGGACTTTGTAGTTTTATAATTCCAGACCTATAGTCCATCTGTCTTCTTCGTTTTTTGTTAGTCCCCTGTTGGTTCTGTGTTCTCTCTTAGTCATAGTAGAACAGTACCAGTCTAAAGTTAGGCCACGCCCCCTTCTGGTTCCACTGTCTATTTTCCTCCACTTATCATATAGATGGACTTTGTAGTTCTATAATTCCAGACTGTAGTCCATCTGTGTTCTTTGTTGTGTTGTTAGTCCCCTGTTGGTTCTGTGTTCTCCGCTGGTCAGGAGCATCACAGAACAGGTATCGTTTGGGTGGTGGATTGTTTATCGTCAGTTCTGCAGTGACACTGATGTGGTGAGGGGGGGGTTTCTGTAGTTTCATTTCTCCACCTCAGTGACACTGCTGGGATAGGAATAATGCCCCCACCCAATAACCCCTGCTCTGTGGTGGTACAATTGGGGTTCTGAGCATTAGAACAGAGAACATCGTATTGAACACCGTACTGTAGAACACACACAGATGGACTACAGAATGGAATTGTAGAACTACAGAAAGTGGAACCGAGGACATGGACAGAAGGTGGAACTGTGTGTGTAAGAGATGTCCTGGGTATCAGGATTATCAAAAGAACAACGGAACATGGGTGAGGACTTTTTGTTGGTTATGTATTTGCAGATTAAACACTCACATGTTTTTCTGGAGACTTTCTGAGGCTGAGGGTTCGATGCGTTCTGTCGGAGTGCGAACCTCCTGATGATAAAGAGACGGAGGGTTAAACACCATTAAAAAAAAAAAACACTAACGAATAAGATGAGAAGATCTTAATGAGCATCGTTCAGTCAGATAAGAATATTAAAATGAACCGAAGAAATTATCAGAACATAAACAAGCAAAATATAAAAAGATTCTTTATTAAAAACCCCTATATCGTGTTACATGACTTTATTTTAAAATAAAATAAATAATTCTGCGTGTGAGGTATACAATTTAGTAGAAAAGGGGCAATTTTTATCTATAGAAAACAAAATTAACTCATCCATCCATTCATTATCTTCCGCTTTATCCTATATTAGGGTTGTGGGGGGGGGGGGGGTTCCCCATGCCCATCCAGGGGAGAACGTTTCAGGCGCTGGGCAGATACACCCAGGACAGGGCGCCAATCTATCGCTGGGCACACACTCACTCACACAGACACACTCTATATGGGGCAATTTGGAGAATTCAATTGACTTGCTCCATGTTTTTGGACTGTGGGAGGAAACCGGAGAACCCGGAGGAAACCCACGCGGACACGGGGAGAACATGGAAGCTCCACCCAGATGGGGATTCGAACCGGGAATCCCTAATGCTGAGAGGAGAACATGCCAACCACTAAGCCACCGTGCCGCCCTATAGAAAACAAAATGAACTAATGTAATTATAATTTTAGTTCATTAATTTGAAGTTTTTTTTTTATTCATTCATGTCGTCATGAATAATTGTTGATGAATAATTGTGCAAAGCAGTGGTTTAGCATGTTCTCCTCTCCGCACTAGGGATTCCCAGTTCGAATCCCAATCTGGGATCTGAGTTTGCATGTTCTCCCCGTGTCTGCGTGGGTGGTTCGGTTTCCTCCCACATAAAAACATGGATCAAAGTCATTGAGTTTCTCCAAATTGCCCCATATAGATTGTGTACTGTGTCTGTGTGAGTGAGTGCCTGCCCAGCGCCCGAAACGTTCCCCCCCAGAAAGGGCATGGGGAACCCCCCCCCGACCCTAATAGAGGATAAAGCTGAAGATACTGTAATGGATGGATGGACACTTACAGGATGGTAATGAAAAAAGGTAAATTAAATAAAGAAGATGATGAAATCCAGAGGGGGCAATAAGAGGGTGAAGGGGGCAGACCCACCTCTCCTGAAAGTGTTTGGAGGGGATGAGTCCAGCTCGCAGGTTAGCGATGCCCTCAACCTTGGCCTGCCACCATGTGGCATCATCCTGACACATGACCTGCAGAACATCACCCCTCCTGAAGGACAACCCCGCCTCCTTACACGGAATCGCATTGTCTTCTTTAGGATCGTAATCAAACAGCGACCTCAGGAACATCTGTCCAGACCGAGGAGACACATGAGACAAATGAGCAACAGTGACGTTCAGACACACGAGACAAAATGAGCAACAAGTGACATTCAGACACATGAGACAAAAGAGCAACAAGTGACGTTCAGAGACACGTGAGACAAAAGAGCAACAAGTGACGTTCAGAGACACGTGAGACAAAAGAGCAACAAGTGACGTTCAGAGACACATGAGACAAAATAGAGCAACAAGTGACGTTCAGAGACACGTGAGACAAAAGAGCAACAAGTGACGTTCAGAGACACGTGAGACAAAAGAGCAACAAGTGACGTTCAGAGACACATGAGACAAAAGAGCAACAAGTGACGTTCAGAGACACGTGAGACAAAAGAGCAACAAGTGACATTCAGAGACACGTGAGACAAAAGAGCAACAAGTGACAGAGACATGAGACAAAAGAACAACAAGTGACATTCAGAGACACGTGAGACAAATTGTCACTCGTTGATCTTCAGAGACACGTGAGACAAATGAGCGACAAGTGACGTTCAGAGACACATGAGACAAATTGTCACTCGTTGATCTTCAGAGACACATGAGACAAAAGAGCAACAAGTGACGTTCAGAGACACATGAGACAAAAGAGCAACAAGTGACGTTCAGAGACACATGAGACAAATGAGCAACAAGTGACGTTCAGAGACACGTGAGACAAATGAGCAACAAGTGACGTTCAGAGACACGTGAGACAAAAGAGCAACAAGTGACGTTCAGAGACACGTGAGACAAAACAATAGACGTTCAGAGACACTCGTTGACGTTCAGAGACACGTGAGACAAAAGAGCGACACAAGTGACGTTCAGAGACACGTGAGACAAATGAGCAACAAAGTGACGTTCAGAGACACATGAGACAAAATAGAGCAAACAAGTGACGTTTCAGAGACACGTGAGACAAATGAGCAACAAGTGACGTTCAAAAGAGACACGTGAGACAAATGAGACAAATGAGCAACAAGTGACGTTCAGAGACACGTGAGACAAATGAGCAACAAGTGACGTTCAGAGACACGTGAGACAAATGAGCAACAAGTGACGTTCAGAGACACGTGAGACAAATGAGCAACAAGTGACGTTCAGAGACACATGAGACAAAAGAGCAACAAGTGACGTTCAGAGACACATGAGACAAAAGAGCAACAAGTGACGTTCAGACACATGAGACAAATGAGCAACAAGTGACGTTCAGAGACACGTGAGACAAAAGAGCAACAAGTGACGTTCAGAGACACGTGAGACAAATGAGCAACAAGTGACGTTCAGAGACACGTGAGACAAATGAGCAACTCGTGACGTTCAGAGACACGTGAGACAAATGAGCAACAAGTGACGTTCAGAGACACATGAGACAAAAGAGCAACAAGTGACGTTCAGAGACACGTGAGACAAATGAGCAACAAGTGACGTTCAGAGACACATGAGACAAATGAGCAACAAGTGACGTTCAGAGACACATGAGACAAATGAGCAACAAGTGACGTTCAGAGACACGTGAGACAAAAGAGCAACAAGTGACGTTCAGAGACACATGAGACAAAAGAGCAACAAGTGACGTTCAGAGACACATGAGACAAAAGAGCAACAAGTGACGTTCAGAGACACATGAGACAAAAGAGCAACAAGTGACGTTCAGAGACACGTGAGACAAATGAGCGACAAGTGACGTTCAGAGACACATGAGACAAAAGAGCAACAAGTGACGTTCAGAGACACACGAGACAAATGAGCAACAAGTGACGTTCAGAGACACGTGAGACAAATGAGCAACAAGTGACGTTCAGAGACACATGAGACAAATGAGCAACAAGTGACGTTCAGAGACACATGAGACAAATGAGCAACAAGTGACGTTCAGAGAGACGTGAGCACAAGTGTACGTTCAGAGCAGGCAACAAGTGACGTTCAGAGACACATGAGACAAATGAGCAACAAGTGACGTTCAGAGACACATGAGACAAAAGAGCAACAAGTGACGTTCAGAGACACATGAGACAAAAGAACAACAAGTGACGTTCAGAGACACGTGAGACAAATGAGCGACAAGTGACGTTCAGAGAAACGTGAGACAAATGAGCAACAAGTGACGTTCAGAGACACGTGAGACAAATGAGCAACAAGTGACGTTCAGAGACAAATGAGACAAAATGATGAGCAATGAGACAAATTGAGCACTAAAGAGCTCAAGTTTATCTTCAGAGACACGTGAGACAAAATGAGCAACAAGTGACGTTCAGAGACACATGAGACAAAAGAGCAACAAGTGACGTTCAGAGACACATGAGACAAATGAGCAACAAGTGACGTTCAGAGACACATGAGACAAAAGAGCAACAAGTGACGTTCAGAGACACGTGAGACAAATGAGCAACAAGTGACGTTCAGAGACACGTGAGACAAAAGAGCAACAAGTGACGTTCAGAGACACATGAGACAAAAGAGCAACAAGTGACGTTCAGAGACACGTGAGACAAATGAGCAACAAGTGACGTTCAGAGACACATGAGACAAAATAGAGCAACAAGTGACGTTCAGAGACACATGAGACAAAAGAGCAACAAGTGACGTTCAGAGACATGAGACAAATGAGCAACAAGTGACGTTCAGAGACACATGAGACAAAATAGAGCAACAAGTGACGTTCAGAGACACGTGAGACAAAAGAGCAACAAGTGACGTTCAGAGACACATGAGACAAAAGAGCAACAAGTGACGTTCAGACACGTGAGACAAAAGAGCAACAAGTGACGTTCAGAGACACATGAGACAAATGAGCAACAAGTGACGTTCAGAGACACGTGAGACAAAAGAGCAACAAGTGACGTTCAGAGACACATGAGACAAATGAGCAACAAGTGACGTTCAGAGAGACAAATGAGCACAGAGACACGTGAGACAAAAGAGCAACAAGTGACGTTCAGAGACACATGAGACAAAAGAGCAACAAGTGACGTTCAGAGACACGTGAGACAAAAGAGCAACAAGTGACGTTCAGAGACACATGAGACAAAATAGAGCAACAAGTGATGTTCAGAGACACATGAGACAAAATAGAGCAACAAGTGACGTTCAGAGACACGTGAGACAAATGAGCAACAAGTGACGTTCAGAGACACGTGAGACAAATGAGCGACAATAAATAATAACAGAAGAATAATCTTAATAATTAAAGACGTCATGACGTTCGTCCCTGTGGTGCATTAAACATCAGAGACGTTTGGACGTGCAGACCTTGGGCTCTTTGGCCGGACCGTCTGCCTCTGAACCGGGAATCACTTTAAAAGTTATGGCACCCTGAGTTTGAGACTGTGGAGAGAAACACAAACACAACAACAAAACAGATTCATATAACAATTAAACACTTACATCATTTACATCATATTAATTACACAGGAGGTTTAAATACACACACACACACACACACACACACACACACCTCATCACAAAAACATGCACTTTATGACACACACATACTTTATACCCACACACACACACACACACACACACACTTACACTCGCAAATGCAAACACACACACACACACATGCACTCGTACGCAGACACAGACACACACTACCACAGACCCATGCACGCACACACACTCGCAAATGCACACACACACACACACACAGTTGCACTCATGTGCATACACACCCTCGCAAATACACACACATCACACGGACCCACACTCGCAAATGCAAACACACACTTGCACATGCGCAAACACAGACATGCACACACACTCTCACACACACAGACATGCACACACACTCTCACACACACTCTGCACACACACAGACATGCACACACTCTCACACACACAGACATGCACACACACTCTCACACACACTCTGCACACACACAGACATGCACACACTCTCACACACACAGACATGCACACACGTATTCGCACTGACACGCACTTACAAATACACACACTCGCACAGTCCCACACTCGCAAATGCAACACACACACTTGCACATGCGCAAACACAGACATGCACACATACTCTCACACACACAGACATGCACACACACTCACACACTCTGCACACACATAGACATGCACACACGTATTCGCACAGACACGCACTTACAAATACACACACTCGCACAGACCCACACTCGCAAATGCAACACACACACTTGCACATGCGCAAACACAGACATGCACACACACTCACACACACTTTGCACACACACAGACATGCACACACGTATTTGCACAGACACGCACTTACAAATACACACTCGCACAGACCCACACTCGCAAATGCAACACACACACTTGCACATGCGCAAACACAGACATGCACACACACAAACATGCACACACGTATTCGCACAGACCCGCACTTTCACAGACACGCACTTAAAATACACACACTCGCACAGACCCACACTCGCAAATGCAACACACACACTTGCACATGCGCAAACACAGACATGCACACACACACACACACACACACACACACAGACCCGCACTTTCACAGACACGCACTTAAAATACACACACTCGCACAGACCCACACTCGCAAATGCAACACACACACTTGCACATGCGCAAACACAGACATGCACACACACACACACACACA
>JAFMOC010000605.1:0-138700 GCA_019802505.1 Corydoras sp. C115 | reverse complement strand
TGACATGTGCGGGACCACCCACAGCCCCAAGACTCTGATAACTAGTAGAGTATGAAACTTTATATTATTAGAGTTTCAAAAATCTGAGTGTTTTATTTTTTAGATTCATGTACTGATTTTAGAGCTCACATGCACAGCACACTGACGTAGGAGAACTCTGATGAATAAATGTAAGCGATCGACTCTGAACATCAGCACCACTTATGGGGCAAATTCACATATGGGACAAATTAACAATGGGGCAAATTTGATGGGCGTGTTGAGGGGGATTGAAGGGATAAAAATTTGTAATTTGTAAGTAATTTGTGTTTAAGGGAATTAGCGCATTCTATAGCGATGGGGCAATCTGGCCGACAATTGCCCAAGGCCTATATTTCATGAAAACCAGATGCACCTGGCGTCTGGTGGCTGGTGGATAAAGCTCAAGGACAGCTGAGGTGTCTCGAGCTCCCACAGATAAGGGATAGAACGGTGCGTTCGACCTCCCCATAGAACTTCTTCAACAAGTTGGTTCAGAATAAGCAGAGGGAGGGATGGTTTTTCAATAAATAGTGTGAGCAGCTGGATTTCGGGGCTCTGTCTTGGTGGAACCGGTGTGGTGCTGAGATCAGAGTCGGATCGCGATCTTGGGCTTGTCTTGGACGAACACAGCTTTGACTCGGTTTGTCATAAATAAACCGCTTGATTCGAATAACTCTGAAATCATCTGTACTGTGATTTTGACGCCTTCAAAATTGGTTCATCGGGGAAATTTCAGATTTCCTAACAATATGTTGGGGTGAACTCCTGTACTCATCTCCAACTGCTTGTAATACAAGACGGGTTTAAATATTTGGGTATTGTCTTTACTAGATGTCTTTACTTATGTGGATTTGTTTGGGAAGATTTTTTTGCCTTTATTGGATCAATGTAGGAGGGATTTGAGCAGATGGTCCTCTCTTCCACTATTTTCCACTATTGGACGAGTCAATTTAATTACACAAATTTATGCATTTTTTTCAACATATCCCTGTTACGGTCGTGAGACCGGGCGAGGTGGATTCGCTACTCGGAGATACGAGCACAGACGTGAGTACAGTCTCAAACGGCGTACAAACGGTCCAGGAGACTAGGGAAGTGCACTCGACGAAGTGAAGACAGCGGGGCGAACTGCACACACAAACACAGAGACAGCAAAACGGGCAAGGCAACAGAATCACAGAAGGCTGGTAGTATCTTGGCTAGACAAGGGCTTGGCACAAGACAAACTGGCGGTGACGGAAGGGCGTGCGGGGTATATATAGCCAAACGTAATAGTGCCCAGGTGCGCGTGATTACGGGGGCGTGAACACAGAACAAAACTCACACCACGTGACCAAAACAAACCAACCCACACCACGTGACCAAAACAACCGTGTCAATCCCCTTCTTTCTCAATTTTTTTTTTTTTATAATTTAGACAGACTTTTCGAGTCCTTTCTCTGGGGAAATAATCCAACTCACTTAAAGAAGTTTACAATTCAGCTTCCCAAAATGGAAGGAGGCCTTTCACAAAGGGAATTATCAAAATTTGCGACTTGTAAAGCGATAGTGTATTTTTGTCTTTTCCAATTTAGCAGCCAAATATAACCTGCCCAATGCCTATTTGTTTAATTTTTTACAAATTATTTTCTCATTTACCTAATTGGCCTCCTGAATCTACTATTGATTAGGTGTTTGGTCTTGACTGTTCTCAGGGACACCTAATCTCAACACCTCTATTGTTAATCAGGAGGGGAGTGAATCCTACTGATCAATGGGACAGACATCAGGGGATAATTGTTTCTGAAACTCAGTGGTCCCACATATTAAATACCATGCATCTGTTTGGGTTATTGCAGTGCGAAATAGTGCACAAAGCTCATTTGGCCAATGCTAGTTTAGCACGCATGTTCCCTGGCAGAAGTGATGCATGAGAGAGATGCAAAAAAATCACCTGCTGATCATTTCTATATGTTCTGGTCAAGTTCTCAGCTTGTGAATTTTTTGTCCCAGTGGTTTTTGAACTCCTTCAGGAGGTTCTGGGAGAACACCTGAATGCTAACCATATTACAGCTTTGTTTGGAATTCCCTATGGAGCTCACATGTTAGGCACAGCTCAGAGAGTTTTCTCCACACTATTGGCAAGATGTTTAATATTGCTCAAATGGAAGCATGTCTTACCATTCACTTTTGACAGGTGGTTCAGGAACTTCTATCATGTATTAAGCTTGAAAAATTACGATTTTCCCTGAATGTGTCAACTTTATTTCACGTAACCTGGGGTCCAATGCTTGATTTTATTAAAGAAAAATAACCTCTGATAAACAATAGATCAAGAGCATGGAGAGTGCTTATTTTATTTTTTTTATTGTTATTTATTTAATTATTGTTTTATTTGTATTTTTAAAATTATTATTATTATTATTATTATTATTATTATTATTTATTTCCCTATTTATTTACCTAAGTGTTTATTTCTATCTTGTATCATGACTATGTTAAGGGACCAGTCCTTAATGGACCAGGGGTTTGGCAGAATGGGGGTTATGTAGTGAGTAATTTAAGGGGAGTGGGGCATTGGGTTTGGAAATAGTAGGTATATTGTCAAAGATCGTCCGTTCTGACCCGGAAGGAGGGGCGGCTAACGCGGGGATAGAGCTGCGTTCAGCCGCTCGCGCCTAGTGGGCGTTCCCGGGTACCGACCACGCGGGGAAAATTACGTGCGTCGGTCCACGGCGAACGCCCCCACGGTACACGACCCACGCGGAGAAGGTGCGCAGCGCCGTACCGTGGTTTTGCGTGGAAGGAGAGTCCAAGACACCGGGATAAAATCCAAAATGTTAAATTTAATAAAAATTGGTGACGGGACACCAACGAAAATGGGGAACAAACGGAACGACATGACATAGGGTATAGGAACCACAAAACAAAGACGTGCGCGATATACAGGGATAAAACAGATTAAATAGAAAACTAACTAAACATGTGACAAAACCCAACCAATCACCCAAGTGAGACAATGAGGACCGACAACGAGGGACAGGTGCAGCAGGTGCTCGTGACATATATGTATATAGATAATGTTTTTATCTGGTTTCTCTCACTTCATGTCTTAATGGATCTCACCGTATTATTCCCCTATTATATAATTTATTTAAAAAAAGATTGAACAGATGTTGTTAAGTCTTTTTAATTGTTAGAAAATTGAAGATTTAAATCTGTCATTATTCATGTGAGTAGTTTGTGGTTCTTGCGGTATACAAGACTTTAGCTTCTGTATTTGTTTTTATTACAAGTCAGAAGTTATGCAGAAAACCAACTACACTGTAAAATCATCAAACCTGATTATTATTTGATGCTGCGCCCCCTCCCCCCTTTTATTTTTTATTACATTTTTTTTACAACAGTTATTTGTTGAAGAGATGCGTCTTCAGTAGTTTCTTAAAACTGCTTAGTGATACTGCCTTACGGACAGAGTTGGGAAGATCGTTCCACCATTTTGCAGTGGTGAACGACAGAGAGTGAAAATTAGCTCCTCGTTGAGGTGGAATCACCAGGCGGCAATCATCACTGCAGCAAAGTGAACGAGACAGAGTGTATTTTGAAAAGATAGAGTGAAGGTAGGAGGGGGAAGATCCAGAAATGGTTCTGTAGGCCAGAGTAAGTGACTTGTACTGAATGCGAGCAGCTACATGGAGCCAATGGAGGGAAATGAGTAATGGAGTGACATGAGTTCGCTTGGGCTGGTTAAACACAAGTCGGGCTGCAGAGTTTTGAATTAGTTGAAGAGGTCTGATTGTGGAATCTGGGAAACCGGCAAGTAATAGTCTGGATTATCTTCGGTATTTTGAATGATGTATGAGGGCTATGCAAAATTCACTTCAAAAACTAAACAGTAAAATTTTCACATTACCTAAATATAATTTTACCCAGTGCAGAATAGCAAAAAACACTGTCTCCACCAATCATTGGTGTTTCTGCTTGAACATACAGAGTGAGTATGCCAAATGTCATGGTAATCAAAGCAACGTGTGGAATTGTATTGTGAACACACACACAGACTTTCGTCTGTATTTATGAGAGGATACAGGTGTGTGTGTGTATATATATATATATATATATATATATATATATATATATATATATATATATATATATATATATATATATATATATACTGAATATTAATTGGATTGGATTGGATTGGATAATTAATTGACTGGCAGTCCTGCAGGACCCCCTTAATGGACTCACATATAGTTTTCCAGTTGTTAGAGTTTTTTTCATTTTTTCATTTGCTAAATATGTGTACATGGCTGTCCTACACCGCTCAAGGATGATGAGTCCCCCACTGAGTCTTGGTCCTCCCAAGGGTTGTTCCTTAAATAACAACATAACAGGGAGTTATAATGTGTGTGTTCATAACAGGGAGTTATGAAACATTTGTGTGTGTGTGTGTGTGTGTGTGTGTGTGTATACATATATATACACCAATGACCAAAAGTGGGAGAAGTACTAAAGTCCGATATTAAGTCATGTACAGATATTAAGTGGTGCGCACCACTTAGTAAGTCGTGCGCACGACTTAATATCTTACTTACTAAGCACAACATAAGTAAAAAAAAAAAATTTTTTAACTCATGTTCCTCTCAATATTTTTTGCTTATGTCCCTTTAGGGGCTCCGTACATGCGTAAAGTAAAAAAGAAATATTTTTGAAAAATCACTTTAAATTATATTTTGACAGAGTATCTTTTTTATTCAAATCAAAGGTGCACAAGCACTATCACATGAAAACATGCAGTAAACTGCTTTAGTTTAATATTGTTCATTTTACAAGAACCCTATCCAAAACCATGTGAATATCAGACATATCTGTATATTAATATGCCCTGACATTGGATTTTCTAACATTAATTGGATGTTCTTGTGGATGCATAACTTATGAGTTTGTGTGGCTCCTAGATAATCACTTACTTGAAAGCCTACTTTATTGAATGAACTGCAAAAATAGATAACATTACATTACTATAGTACCTATAGTACATGATTTTGGACACTAAATCCTTTGGTACTTTGCTCCAAGAATTTTTTTAAAGTTTGTTGCAGCCATTAATTTCTTAAAGATTTTTCAGTTTAATAAAGGCAGTGTGATGCTTTGGGCAATACTCTGCTGTGAAACCCAGGGTCCTGTATCCAAGTGCATGTTACATTGATACCACCCACCTAAGCATTGTTACAGACAACATATATTCCCTGATATTCCTCTTTCACGAGAATAATGCTCCTGACCCAAAGATAAACTAAATAATTTGAGGAGAACATAGTAATTTATTCATTCATTCATTATCTTCCGCTTTATTAGGGTCGCGGGGGGGGGGGGGGGGGGGGTTCTATCGCTGGGCACACATTGACACACATACAGACATGCACACAAACACACTACATGGGGCAATTTCGAGAACTCAATTGACTTGATCCATTCTTTTGGACTGTGGGAGGAAACCGGAGAACCTGGAGGAAACCCACGCGGACACGGGGAGAACATGGAAACTCCACCCAGATGGGGATTCGAACCAGGAAACCCTAGTGCTGAGAGGCAAACGTGCTAACCACTAAGCCACCGTGCCGCCCTAGGAGAACAGTGTTTAAGGTATTTACTATGTGTTTACTTGGCTTCCAAAATCTCAAGATCTTAATTAACTTGAGTTGCTGTGGGATGTGCTAAACCTACAGGGGTCTAATCTATGCATCAATATCAGGGCTGTTTTGGAAGCAAAAAGGGGGACCAACACGATATAAGGAATATGGTCAAAAAGGTGTGTATATATACAATATATATTTTAGATTAAAAAAATTTATTAAAACATTTCATTTAATAATAAATAAAAATCAATGAAAACAAGATTTTAAAAGTAAATTATTAATTGAAATTTATAATCACAACATGTGATATAGTACATAAATATATAGTGTGTGGGTCTGTGTGAATGGGTGTGTGCCCAGTGATGGACTAGCACCCTGTCCAGGGTGTATCTGTCCAGTGCCCAATATGTTCTCCCCTGGATGGGCATGGGACAACCCCATAGCGACCCTAGTAGAGGATGGTGAAAATGATGAGATGAGATTCATTAGAGTTTGTGAGAACAAGACAAGAGATACAGTGTGTGTGTGTGTGTGTGTTGGTGAACTGTTCTCTATCGACTTACAAACAGGAGGCATGTGTCCAACTGCACTGCACTATTTTTCTGTAATAATAGCTAGAAGCCATGCTGTTCAATTATTAATGTGTCCATTCAATACAAACAGGTTGGCACAAGCGGTCTCACACACACACACACACACACACACACACAGTGTGTAGACTGTGTGTGTGTGTGTGTGTGTGTGAGTGTGTGCCCACCAATAGATTGGTGCCCTGTCCTGGGTGTATCTGCCCAGTACCCAAAAAGTTCTCCCCTGGATGGGCATAAGAACCCACCTCCCACCAACCATAAAAGAGGATTAAGTGGAACATAATGCTTGAATGAGTTCACTAAAAATATTGTTGAAATCTCCAAAGAAGTATTTTATTTTTTGAATAAAAATAAATGATTATATATAGTATTACAGAACTTAAAAGGAGAACAATTATCTGGGTGTCTTTAAACTATTTACCTACTGTTGATATATTCACAGTTTAATACTCAAGGTCTGTTAATCCTAAATCCATGTGTCTGTACAGTGGTGGCAAGTGTTAGTTCATTATTTGGAGAAACTATCTAATACTGACTGGGTTTAGTTCTGGAAAATATGCTGTAAGCACAGGAATATTAAAACCACATCATAAAAATTTTATTTATACACTTTAAAAGATCACTGTAATTATGGGTTAAATTAATTAATATTTAATAATTTTTTTACACGTATGTGCTTATATTACCATCCACTTTTTAAAAATCCTTAGAAACACCTAAATCTAATAGAGGTTAAAGGGTTGTGAATTGTACCATTACCTGATCAATAGTATGGGACAGCAATGGCAAGGGTGGTGTGACCCACCCCTTCAGGTAGGCAAATCACTATATCCCTCCCCTATCCCTCTGCTTCAATCAATTAACCCATAAGGAGGGAGTTCTGTCCTCAATAGAAACCTGAACTGTTCTATCTCCACTCCCTCTTCAGAAAAATTTATTATCCCAATAGTGTGCTCTATTCAGAGCAGACACCTACGACAGGGTGCCACAATCCATCGCTGAGCACTCAATCACACATACACTATATAGGGGCACTTTAAATAGGAACAATTTTGAGAAGCCATTGATTCTATGTTTTTGGACTGTTGGAGGAAAACATGGCTTCAAAGTAAATTGGCTACTCTAAATTTCTCAAAACACTGAAAACCCACGCTAAAAATCCACGCTTAAAATCCACGCTAAAAATCCATGCTGAAAACCTACGCTGAGACGGGAAGAACATGGAAAATCCATCTATATCATCAATCGAACCTCAATTCTCGATTTGAATGTTTCAAAGATGCATCATTCTTCTCTGAATGTCTTCTAAGGATGCAGAAAACACTTTAGCTATTTGCATGTTGAACACAGCTGCCATGTTAATTAAACAAAGGAACTAAAAATTGAATGAAATGACGTTATACTTTGACGTTTGATGTTATAAAATCTTCTTACTTTTTACAGCCGCACTACATAAAGTATTCTCAGTACTCACCCAGTCCAGATGTTGGACTGTCGGGACTCATAAACATCCTCAACTCTATGAGATGAAAACACATTGTTCCTTTTTTAATTTTGGGTTAATTTTATAAAAATATTTTAAGCATTAAGCAAAGGTTATAGTCATAACCTAGCAGAAACATATACATTACAGGTCAATGTTTTAAGAAAACAGTGATATTTATTTACAGCTATTATTGACATTTCCACAGTTTAATTTCAGAGAATGACCAAAAATGGTACAAAGGAACAGAAGTCCCCTGTACCATTTTTGGTCATTTCCTGTACTCAAACTGTGGAAATGTCAATAATAGCTGTAAATATCACTGTTTTTAGTGGACTGAATGAATTTGAATTTAATATAGCTGGTCTATCAAGCAAGGATTTTCTAAAGGAACATGTTAATATGATGTGTACATTTGTACACAGTTTAAGCATTTGCTTAAATGCTTAAAAATTAATGCATGCTTGAATACCTTCACATGCTCTGGTGACTCATGGTGAAAAAATAATGGTTTGGTTAGAATTTTAGACATTTTTATAAAATTTTTCATTTTCAGCCAAATGATTTAAATACACATTCTAGCTACTATCCCATTTACTTTTGGACTAGAATAATACACAAACTAGACTGGTCCAGGCACCAGCATCCTGTAGGCATTCCATTCTACAAAAAAGGATGTGCTACAACTGTGAATGACTATTTCTAACTTTACATCTGTAAGTTGGAGCACTACAACAATAGAGTGTACACTGAATAAACAGGGTTTAAAATCTTCAGTGGCACTTCTAATTTGTCTGATCACAAACTACACACTAACACACCACCATCTCATTATTGTCAGTTCAATGTATCATTCACCATCCAAATAATATCTGCTTAGTGGTGATTCTTTAGGGGTCCTGATCACTGGATAACAGAGTAAAGGAGACTAAAAATATATGTAGAGAAACAATCAGACTACATTTTGCAATTGTGGGACTACAGTGTGCATCATGGTAAGTCGAGCTGAGGACATGGACAGTGAGTGTAGAAACAAGGAGGCGTACAGAGAGTAAATTGCATGTATTAGCCCATTGTAATAAAAATAGCTGAAGATCTTGTACATGTCTTGTTCTGATTGATCAGGTCGTAATTCAGCACAGATAATCAGTAATGCAGCCCCCTCCATACTGACCTCCAATTTCAGAGACATTTCTGCGTGTATCATGTTTGTTTGTCAGTAAAATCTCTCTTGGCCGGAAAAAATGTGAAAACCATGACACAGTTGTCCTGTCTGTAGTGCCTAAGCTGGGTGTGTGTTGATTTTGGTCTCACTGTCCCCTTGAGACTGATAATTCGTGTAATGGATGGAATTAGAGTGTTGTAGAAAAAAGGAGAGCATATTTTAACCCCCCTCCTGATGGTGACCTTGCGACCTCCGCTAATAAAGCAGCCTTAAATCATTTACTGTTAAAGAATCTGTCAAATACAGTCTACCCTCCCTAAAGCACACCACAATAATTACTGACAGTATGTTGAATCTCCTGCAAGCTATGAGAATGAGAGTGTAAGTGATCAGTCTCAGAAATGCTTGGCATGAGGTGGGTATATATCAGGCACACAGCCGCACATTATTAGAGAAAGACTTTTATTTAGTTCATGGTAAATGGAGGGGACCTGGAGTCAACTGCAACGTAACACATTCAACAGGTTGCAAACTCAGTGTAGGGAACATATTTTCACACACACACAGAGAGACAAATAATTAAAACTTTCAGTTCAGGACTATGTGTTTGTTTGTGTGTGTGTGTTTGTGTGTGGGTGCATTTGTATATGTGTGTATGCATGTTTATATGTGTGTCTTAACGGGGTAGCTGGTTTTCAAATGCACTTGTGTTGGGAATCTGACTAGAAAGTTATCCTCTGCAGTCATTAACAGAGCAGCACAAGGTCAGATCACACACACACACATGCAGGCACACGCACTTGCCACACAGATACACATCTCACCCCACTCAATCAATAATGGCAAATAGAGACTCTCCCTCTCTTTGTCTCTCTCCATTATTCTCTCTGTAAATCTGTCCCCCCTTAATACATAGGTAGTGATACTTAAACAAAAGAAAACCTTCCTCATCTGAGCTGCAAACCCTTGCTCAATTGGTAAAACAAGCAGAACTTTTTAGAATTTCTGAGACCACGAAAGTCCCTAATGCCAGTTAATAAAAATAAGAAAGAAAGAAAATTTTCCACTAATAAATGCTCCTTGATTGTTCAGATTGTTTTACTTGGACTGTGGAACATTATATCATAATGCATTTATGTAATTTATGCACTCACTGTACACATTGTTAGGTTCACCTCATTGTTTCTATAATTATTATCATATGAGTTTCAAGTACTATATATATATATATATATATATATATATATATATATATATATATATATATATATATATATATATATATATATTATACAATAGTGCTATGTATATGCAAAATGAAGTTAATGAAATAAACAATGACTTGAAACAAGGAGGCATGCCTAATAAAGAAGCCTGTATGTGTGTGTCTCTGTGTGTTACACACCAGTGATACACATCACATCATTCATACACTTAAGCAGTGATCAATACGTAATCTGGTCCTGCCACCGGCACTTTATCGTCTTGAGAGAATCATCAGCACCAATCGTCATTTACATCTCAATAACATGGCCTACTCCTGCTGCATCACCACTAGTGTCTCCATGTGGCTACACCCATGCACAAAGACATCATTTCCAGGTCACGACCTCTGCAGACGTCAATAAATGGTGTTTGATTTGCTGCAGGTTAGTGAGCTCATTAACCCTCGCACTCATTACCTGTCAAAATCATCCACTTCTAACAGCGAGCGTAAACATCAATCATCTATCAGCATTTTAATCACTCTGCATAGATGTTCGACATTCAATAAACATTTAGAATATTAGCTGATATTGGTACATTATAGAGGTTATGGGATTAGTAAAGTTGGGTATAAGTGAGATTAAATTTGGGTGTATTAGTGTAGCATAGTGGTGTAGAGGTTAGCACATCTGCCTCTCGCTGGGGTTCGAATCCTGAACTGGGCAGAGTTTCCATGTTCCCTGTGTCTGTGTGGGTTTTCTCCAGGTTCACCAGATTCCTCCCACAGTCCAAAAACATGATTTTAAGGTGAATTGGCTGCTCTAAATTGCCCGTGTATAATGTGTGTGTTTTTGTGTGTGTGTGTGTGTGTGTGTGAGTAAATGTGTACCCAACGATTTATTGGTGCACCTGCTCAGTACATGAAATGTTCTCCCCTGGATGGACATGAAAAACCCCACAGATAACACTATTTTTAGCCTTTACCTACGTGCCATTTCTATGCCATACTACCAGCGCCAACAATATTTGTACAAAAGTGTATGATCCACACCCACCCACCTACATACAGCATTTGCACACATGACTACTGCAAAACCACTCTGTGCTACATTGGCACTTGAATGAGGTGTCTTCCTGTGCACCAGTTCCTCATCACTAGATAGCCAGCCGACAGTCTAGTGCCCTATGGGCATACACGTTTTAAGGCACAATACACTGCCCCCTTAGGAAGCTAACTCAGAAATGTGTGCTACTTTTATACATGTTGTCATACAGCAAGTCAAATAATGCCATTACAATAACACCAACCAAATAATACCATCTCTGTGGTGGTACTGTTGGAGTCCTGACCATTAGAGAATAGAGTACAGGGGACTAACACAGTATGTACTGTAACAAATAATAATGTTGGGTGGAGAAAAGTTAGTTACTAGTGGCCATTAGTGGTTGGGGTCAGTGAAGTAATGTATTAATGTGCTAGGGCGTTAGTGAACAGGGATTAGTGGGAGTTGGAACAGTTTAGTTTAAAGATGGTGGGTGAATAAATCAATTATATGCATTTCGTTCCTGTTTTCCTCTTTTTAAATGGTTCCAGTATTAAACATGCTCCATAAAAGGATGTTATCTATGAGGTAAAGTAACCACTTTACCTAAGGTCCAGTCTCTGAAGCAGATGGAGCTACAGTCTTTAAGGAGATGTAGAGGGATGGTCTATGATGGTTCCAGATAATCATTACACCAGCACAGCATGGAACCTTTTTACTGTATCATAAAGATGAAGTGGTACTCATATTCACCAAATGTTCTTCAATCAGTCAGCTTTAAACTTTTAACTACTTCCCGTCATCATTAAGCAATAACGGAGTTTGTTAAGTTTAAGTTTATGCTCATACATATATTCATTGACCACTTTATTAGATACACCTTGTTTGTACAATCATTCACCATTTCACCATGCACTTGTCAGCCTACAATAGTTCTACAATCAGGACAACTGCATATCAGGCATAATTTAGGTGGTGCATCATTCATAGCACTGCATGTAAAACAGATGTGGTGTGTTGGTGTGTGTTACACTGAAACCAGCAGTCCTGTAGCCAGCTGGTGAGCACTCATAAAGAATTATAGGATAATTAACACAAGGTGGAGCAACACCACTACCACATTAGTTTAACTTTACTCTTAATAATGATCTACCACCCAAGTAATACCTGCTATCTGGTGAACCTGTACGGTGTTCTAAGAAATACAGACAGAGTAAAGCTGAATAAAATGTTCATCTACAGTGGATGCAATAATTATTTGATCCCTTGCTGATTTTGCAAGTTTGCTCACTGACAAATATGTGAACAGGCTATAATTTTGAGGGCAGATTTAGAGATCGAATATCAAAAGATTGTAATACCACATTGTATACATTATATAAATTTATTTGCATTTTGCAGAGAGACATAATTATTTAATCCCTCTACAAAACAACACTTGTGGCAAGACTTAACATTTTGTGGCAAAACACTTGTTGGCAAGCATAGCAGTTAGATGTTTTTTGTAGTTGATGGTGAGGTTTTTGCACATGTTAGTAGGAATTTTGGCCCACTTCTTTTTTCAGATAATCTCTAAATTATTAAGATTTTGAACTTCAGCTCCCTCCATAAGATCTTAAGCTCTGCAGACTGGCTAGGCCACCCCTTGATATTAATGTGCTTCTTGTTGCCTTGGCTGTATGTTTTGTGTCATTGTTGTGCTGGAAGACTCAGCTGCATACCAGTTTAATGTCTTTGAGGAGGGACACTCAGGATTTTATGGTACATGGTTCCATCTATTTTTCCATTGTCACAGTTAACTGAACCTGTGCCCTTAGCAGAGAAACACCTCCAAAACATAATATTTCCACCTCCTTGCTTGACAGTGGGGATGGTGTTATTTGGGACATACGTAGTCAGCATTTCTCTTCCTCCAAATATGGCGAGTTAAGTTAATGCCAAAGAGCTCAATTTTTGTCTCAACTGACCACAACACCTTCTCCATATCACTCTTAGAATCATCCAAGTCTTTATTGACAAACTTCAGACAGGCCTGCACATGTGCCTTTTTAAGCAGGGGGACCTTGCGGGCACTGCAGGATTTTAATCTATTACGGCATAATGTGTTACCAATGGTTTTCCTGTGGTTTCAGCTGCCTTAAGATAATAATTAATCATGAAGTTCCCCTCATTAAGTTTTAGGCTGACCCCACGAGGTAAGATTTTGCATGGAGCCCCAGACCAATGTCGAATGAGAGTCATTTTGTATTTTTTTCAACTTTTTTTTACCAACTGTTGTCTCCTTCTCACCCAGCATCTTTTTTCATGGTTTTGCAGTCTATTCCAGTATTGTGCATGTCTAGGATCTTATCTTGATATTTGGTCTTGCCTATTTTGGAGAGGTTAGAATCTAACTGATTAATTGAGTCTGTGGACAGGTGTCTGTTATACAGGAGACAATTTAAGCTGTCTTTAATGCAGGCACTGAGTTGAGGAGCGTCTAACTAGTCTGTAGGAGCCAGTACTCTTAATGGTTGGAAGGGGATCAAATACTTATTTCTCTCTGCAAATGTAAATAAATGTATATAATTTATACAGTCTGATTTTCTGGATTTTCTTTTTTTTGTCTCTCAATGTTTTCTGTCTCTCAATGTTAAAATAAATCTTAAATTATGGACTGTTCATATCTTTGACAGTGGGCAAACTTCAAAAACATTAAGGAATTAAATAATTATTTCATCCACTGTATATGGCAAGTAGAGATCTTTGTGTAAGCATTAGGTGATTATAGCTGACATGAATTTACAGTAAATTTAGAGAAGCCGGTACACATTGTCTCCTTCAGATGCTTATCTGTTTATAAAAATGTAGCTAAACCTGCTCCCTCAGATCGCTTATTCTTTGATGTGAGACAGGTTTGATTGACGGCAAGCAGGATGAAGATGGACTTATCTACAGGAAAAGCCGAAAGATTAACACGAACACCAGCTTACCGTCAGCAGCAGGAGGAATAAAGCCAGCAAGCAACTGCAGAGATTAAACAAGAACTAGAATTCATCTTATCACATCTTATTAACTTTCTCTTTATGCTCCACCAGGGTTGCCGGGTTCTCCATCCAGGGAAGAACGTTTTGGGCTCTGGGCAGACTCACTTAGGACAGAGTGCCAATCCATTGCTGGGCAAAATGCTAAGAGGGGTTTCTGTGATAGTGCAATGTAGGTGGAGTTTGGTTCTAATGTAATCTGTTAGGAGGGGTTTCAGTGATGATGTAATGTAGGCAGAGTTTAGTTCTGATGTATTCTGTTTCTGTGATGATGTAATCTGTTTCTGTGATGATGTCTTAGGAGGTCTAGTTATTTTTTATGGTTTAGTTTGGATTAAATGCTAATAATTCACATGACATTGATATAACACAACCAAGTGACAGAATATTGGGCAATGTGGGTATCACTCTTCATGAGTGTGGTGTTTCATTGAGAGATTGTAGGTCTTCCATTACATCACCACACATTTTTCACCCCGCCACAATTCTGAGAGAAATTCGAGCACGCCCGTCGACATGGGTCTTATAAAGCAGACAGGAAGTCTCGTTCTGAAGACATACTCCTCACAACATGCAATCCCATCACCCCACGCACAGACAGCGAACATAATAACCCCCATCCATGATCCAAATATTTAATGCAGTTCCAGCTCGTTCTAGCTGTAACCAATGCTGTTTGGAGTCTCAATGCATCTCAGCGATCATGCAGGACATTGCCTTCACTGTCCTGAACAGGCAGTTAGTGGCGACTCCATAACTGACCCTGATTATGAGACGGACCGCCGCAAGTCCTCTGGAGGAAGCTTCAGACAGACCGAAGGCTTATTGCCGACTCTGATAGCGGTTCCTACACCGACCCGAGCTTTATTGGCTCATTATTCATTCAGCGTCTCACCGGACAAAATAACAGGCTGCCCACTAAAGCTGAGAATGGTGGACATTACTTGCAGACATATGTTCTTGTTGCTTTGAATTTTTCTGAGTGTATTCAGCAAATGCTCCAAGATATCAATTTTCCACTAACAGACTCCAATTGCAGACAGTATTTCATCTGTTTAAAGTTCCATTTACTGGTGGATCATTCTTAGCACTGCAGTGACACTGATGTAGTGGTGGTGGTGTTATAGCGTGTGTTGCACTGGTACGATTGGATTAAAACAGCAGTCTGAATATTTAGATTAAAAACACACAGCTAATATATTGTGTTACCTTATAGAAAAATACACACAGTGGCTCAAAGTTTCTGTCAAGGTGTCAGTCATTATCTTATACCAAAACTGTATTTTGTACCTTCTTAATACAAGTACTAACAAGATGAGTAAAATAAAATAGGAACCTTAATTACCCTCAGAGGGTAGCATGGTTGTTAGCACATCTGCATTTTTGAGCATCCAGGTTCGAATCAAGAACTGGTTGGAGTTTCCATGTTCTTCCCATGTCCATGTGGGTTTTCTTTGCATTCTCTAATTTCCTCATACAGTCCAAAACATTTATTCAAGCTAAACTGTCTGCTCCACATTCCCCATATCTAAATTGTTCTTATATAGTGTGTGTGAGTGAGTGTCTGCCCTTTCCTAGGTGTATCTGCATTGTGCCCGAAATGTTCTCCCCTGGATGGGCATAAGGAACCCTAGTAGACGATTAGAATCATTTATAGACAATCATTTTCATTTAAAAAAATCAAAATAATACAAATTTTACCCTAATTTAAATCTTTGACTTTATAGGATTGTTAATGCATATTTAGAATGCAAAGTATATAAATAAATACAACTAAACTAAACTCTGTTCTTGTGCGGCCCTAAAGCTAACAGTTCACACCATAACTTAACATTCTAATGAAACTGAATCCTTGCAGACTCACTACCAGAGATTTGCATGTAAATAATTACCCAGCTTAAAAGTGCCATCTGGGTGGTGAGTTGCTGGCAGAGCAGCAGTGGGCACCAGATGCTACCTAAAAGCATGTCAATCCCCCTTTATGCACATATGAGAAACTGAAAACTCTTAAAGAAGGTGAAGTGGGGGCTATTATGCTGAGTCGACTTTAATAAAGGCACTTCTGCTTCTATTGGGGCACCAAACGTAACATCAGGGCCATGGTTGTCACGTCCAAACTTCTGCTAATTAACACCCATGTAGCACATGCTGTTTAATGAACATCCCACTTCATCTGTTTACCTTTTATAGCTGATTAACTAATACATTTATATTTTAAATCCAGAGTTTAGCTTTGTGCAAACAGTCCTTGAGAACTTGAACTCCTGAGTCTTTGAGTAAAGAACTACACAGTGCAGCTATAGCAGGTGTAGATGATATAATAGGCAATGAAGAATGAAGTGTAAAAACAATGAGGTGTAACCAAAGTTGTCTGTGAGGGTATAAGTAATTAATGATTAGACATTGATGGAGTGTATTAAAAATAATGATGGGTAAAGCAAGGTTATAAACACTAGATTGGTGTTATACATGAAGAAAGTGTTACAATCTTAAATAATTATTTATTTTATCTTTAGATATATCGCTGCTTTAGAGTCATAATTAAGCTCAACAAATTTTCCAACAAAGAACAAAGTGTTTAATGACAATGAAATTTTATGTAACATGCATTTGGGATGCTGGTCATTCAGTCATTTCAAGTATCTGTGCACAAAAGCCATTAAAATAAGACTCAGATGTAATCTTAAATGCCTCCATTACAAATATTACAAATCACTTCATTTACAGATTGTAGTCCATCTGTTTGGGGATTACACTGCATACTGTGTTACTCTATTTTCTAATAGTCAGGACCCCCATAGTACTATTACAGTACAGGTATTATTTGGTTGGTGCATTATTCTCATTCCAGCAGTGTTATTGAGGGGTTTAAATGAAACTACAGCAGCACTGCTGCACTAAAACACCCTCACCACATCATTGCCACTGCAAAACTGACAATAAACAATACACCACCCCAATTTTACCTATTCTCCTTGAGGTGACAGTAACAGTGTAATTAGACATCTTTTTCACATTTATGTTTATGTGTTGTGAGACTCATCTTATCTCCTCTTATTATCTTTCCTGCTTAATCTCTACTAGGGTCATGAAAACATGGAAAGTCCAATTATAGCAGAATTTGAACCATAGCACTGAGAGGCATACATAAAAATGACCAGTTGTGGTTTCCACAATTACAAAAAAGTCCCCACAGTGTGACAGTGTAAACAGGTTTGTTTACATTTAATTATATATATCAGACCCCCCTCCACCACCATCACCCAAGCACAAACACACATACACACCCACCCACACACACACACACACACACACTCTCACACACACACACACACACACACACACACACACACACACACACACACACACACACACACACACAGTGACTGTGCACAAAAGAAGAGTTGCTAAATATGGTTTAAATGTATAGTGCAGTTTGTTGCAGGACATTTGGGTAGGTGGAACAGAATGTTGCCTTTTAGTGATAAACAGGAAAAATAATTTTAAAAAAGGAATAACAAAAATTAGGAATATCCTACTGCAGTGCTTATTATAAAATGGATTTGTTTGATGTTCATATTATTGCTCATTTATTTGCCTTCCAGTCTTTAAGTATAAACAAAATGATGAGTATACTAATAAATAAATTAACTAAGGCAGTTAAACTAATTCATCTTATTTTTTTAACAGGACCCTACTTTCTGAGTCCCTCACTGATCCATGGTTATCCAAAGGTTATCCAAATCGGCCTGCTCTTTGGGGGTTTAAAGGTTTATAACACTGTAAAGCTGCCTTGTGACAATGTACTATTGTAAAAAGTTCTATGTAAATAAATTACTTATTATTTACTTAAATTAAGTACTTACCTACTTTATAATTCATTTAGATCTATACATTTATTAAAAACTATAATGATCTAAATTGACATAATTGCAATACAGTGCTGATACAGGGCTCTAAACTACTCAATGATGCAATTAGATGTGAAAAATTCATTGAACATTAGAAAATCACGCATACGCATAAGTAAAGAGCTAACTAGATTTCATATGTTAAGGCTTTTAAGGCAAAACAAATATTTTTACAGTTGTCAGATAGTATGGTAACTGTCTCTGTTTCTGTGTCTGCTTAATTAATGCAGATTTTTTTCCCTAATTATTTGTAAAAAAAAATGTATCTATAATAAAAATATGACCAAACATACATATATGCATATATACATACATACAAATATACATACATACATATATGCATATATACATACATACAAATATGCATACATACAAATATGACCAAACATGTAATGTATAGCATGTCCAGCTCTCAAAGCTGGGCAGTGTAATGGTTAGCATGTCCACCTATGTCCAACCTTTGCCAGGTTCAAACTCAGTTTACATGTTTACATGGAGTTTACATGTTCTCTCCATGTCGGCATGGGTTTTCTCAGGGTTCTTTAATTTCCTCCCACAGTCAAAAATATAATTTTACAGTGAATTGGCTGTTTTAAATTCGCCCTATGTAAATTTCTCCTAAAAGAAAAATATTGAGCAAAATTGGTCCGAGTTTAAAAATAAATAATTGCTATTTAAAGTTTTTTATTTTTGCAACAAAAAATGAGATTAATGAATCAGTAAGGAATAAGCTATGTGACAACAAAAGAAGGTTTGATATGTAAACATGGTTCTTGTTCTAAAGACATTGCTTATCCCTGCAAAGCTGTTAAAAGCACTGTGTTGCTGATCTTATAGGGCACTTAATGCTGATCATCCACATTTAACTAACATAACATTCTGATTACAGAGTCACACAGAGTTATCAATGAGGAGCAGATGCATTTTAATTCCTGCTATAATGGTGGTTAATGTCTGCCATGATTCTTATAGCAGCACTTCGGTGACAACGGCTTAAGATATTCCTTCCATTGGAAGAAGGAAGAAGGTCTGCAACTCGATAAGGGCTTGAATTTACTCTATGAGGTAAAAAGTTCCTGAGCTCAGCATCACGTGGGCTTCGGGAAACCGTATCTGCCCCAGAGGAGCGTCCTCTCAGAAAAAAAGCCGTTATCATGGGGCCATCTCACTCGGGCCAATATCCAGTAACAGCAGTAGGAAGCCGAGATCCAATACGCCGATCAATCCTCTTTTTAACCCTTCAAATGCCAAGACACTGAGGCTCGGCAGCAAGCAACCAAAAACTATCCATCTACTATATATTAGACAAAATAATGTCCACATTATTAATACAAAATAAAGCAATAATTTTAATATGTTTAAAATAATAAGTTTTAAATTATTTAAACAAAAAGTATTTAAAAAAGTGAAAATACATATCAAATTTAATAATTAGTAAAACTTAAAATATTCAAATTAAATAATAGGTAAAAAAAAAAAATAACTTTTTTTCATCTCCTCAGTTCTGCATGTTGTTCATATACCAGTTTTATTTATAATTTTAAAATTTGTAAATCTACAGTTACAGCCTGTAGTCCATCTGTTACTTGCCAGTCTATGATTTTAAGCCCTGCAGTGACCTAGACATGGTGATGGTGCGTTAGTCTTTAATCTGGTCTGTGTGGGTCAGGGCTGCTTGAGTTTTTTAACACACTGAAGGACTAACTAACACAAACTATGCAATAACAGATGAGCAACTACAACTGATCAAATTTACTAATTTGAACCATAAGGAACATGTGTCTAATATAGTGCATAGTGGATATATCGTTTAAAACATACAGCATAATTACTAATTACAGCACAACACACAATTACACACCGCCACTGAGTCAGAGTCACTGCAGTGTAAGGAATAATCCATCAACCAAATACTACATGTGTTCTGTGGTGGGTACTAACAAAGTATAAACAGAATCAGGTGGACTACAGACTGTAAATGTAGAACTACAAAGCATACATACTAAATTAAACTTTAATTATTGTAAAATAATTCATCATGAACATTATGCATGTTTGTACATAAATGTAAATCTTAAAATGTAGCATTTATTTTACTTTGTTTTGTTTTGTGTTAATAAAATAAAATTTTATTTAACTTCCATACATTTTATTTACATATACGGTTTGTACAACATCAACACCAAGTATGTTTAATGAGCAATACTGGTGACTAGCAGTGTGTATTATTCTCAAACATAGATTTTTAAAAACTTTCAGTTGTAAGTGCTGTAGGGTACAGTATGCATATTTTTTTTATCTTTACACCTGTAAATTTTTATAAATCCATTAACATGAATTGATTTGATATTATATAAAGTGTGTTTATTTAAGCAGATAAAGAAAATGCTCATTAACCTGGTTTTAACTGCAGGTTTACGGCAAGGCAGTTATGAGGCAGTTATATTTTGTAAACAGGGTTTTGGACTTGCTCTTGGTTCTTGATCAGTAAAAATAATAATTAATTATGATAAAACATACCAGAAGTTTTAAAAATAGAGCACGTTGACAGGATGATTAATATTAATGAATCAAAGAAACATACAAAATAGGTTTGCATATCTATATATGTGATTACTGCAGATACTTTAAGCGAATTATAATGATAACAATACAACAATAAACAATAATAATAATATAAATATATAATTATATTATATAAATATAAAATAATTATATAAATATATAATTATATTATATAATAATTATAATAATAATATAAACATATATGTGTGTGTGTGTGTGTCTTTAATTAAGTTAAGTATATGGTACCTGTTAAAGTATGAAATAAGTCAAGTGACAAAGTATATATGCACACACACACACACACACACACACACACCACATTCAACTATTACACATTATACATACACACACATGTTTGTGTGTGTGTGTGTGTGTGTGTGTGTGTGTATGCCATTTATTAGCGTTACTTATATTTATTAGGTTTTAATTGATTTCATTCATACATGTTTAGTTTAGATTTCAAAATCTACATTTCTACATTACATTAGGGAAATAATGTACCATATTACAATCAATAATAGTAATAAAAAATAATAGAAATTATTTATTCTTAATGCTATTGTGCAGAGTACTGAAGTTTAGTACATATACTAAAAACAGTGCCAGTACTTCATTTTATCATGTAACTGAATTGGTCTGTTAATCCTGAATTTTGAGTTCAGTTGGTTCATTATATGTTGATGATTTGGATTTTGGTAAAGCTGCTTTGTAATTGCTATAATAATAAAATTGAGATGAATTGAATTTAAATATTGTATATCATATTTTAAAGCTCTTTCTGTTTAAGTTTAAAGTCCTGTTTTATGATGGAAGTTGTTTTTAATAATTAAATAGTAAAGCAAACTTAAGAATAGAGAAAGAAATTGTTAACAAATACTAACATTGTAATTTTCAACTATAGACATAATATGATTGTTACACATTTTAAGGCAAGAGAAACAATTCAAAAGAAATGCTAAGGGTAATCACAATATTTGTAATATTTGTTTCTCTTTAATGCATAGGGACAGATGTCAGGCAGGTGTAAACGCATTGTCAGCTAAGCACCACTGAATGGTGCTGTCTGTTTTTATCATATAACAAACTAAATGCAACTAATGTGTGGTGTTGGAAGCATACCCAACTGTGTAGACTGTGATGCCCTTCAGGTACCACAGGTAACCTAGATCACATAGAAAGTTTCTGTGAGCAACACTTACAGAGAGAAAGAGTGGACTTACCTGATGTTTTGGCTGTGCGTGACGGGGAGGGGGATGAGGTCAGGAGCCAAAGCAGGGCAAAATGGAGAGAGAGAGCAGGAAGCCCACAAACAGCCAGGCCGCAACGCAACGCACAGGAGAGAGTGGAAGAAGAGAGGTTCTCCACACTGCGGGATGAGAACATAGAGTGAACCGAGGAAGGTGGTGGAGCCGCTCCCTGAGTGAAAGCACTCCCAGAGACAGAGCAGGGGGTAATGGGATCTCGGCTCCTGAGATTTTAGCTTTCTTAATCATGTTCATAATTAATTCAGGAACATTGATAATTTCATTACATTCCTTTTTTTGCCTTATCAATAAATGATGTGGCTGCACTTTTGCTCTTGTGTACGGAGAGAGAGAGACGTGGGGAGAGACAGGGAAAGGGGTAAGGGTAGTAATTCGGTACTGTGAGTGAGAAGAGAAGAATACGATACAAAACACAGGCTGGTAATTATAATCTGTGACCCGACCAGCAGCAGCGGCAGCACAACATCAACTCAAGTGTTCAGTAATAATTAATAAGGCCTTATGCTGTGTATATGTGTGTGTTTGCTTCTGTGTGTGTGTGTGTGTGTGTGTGTGTGTGTGTGTGTGTGTGTGTGTGTGTGTCTATGTGTGTGTGTGTGTGTGTGTGTGTGTGTGTGTGTGTGTGTGTGTGTGTGTGTGTGTGTTAATAGGGACCCACATCTATCACAGAGCAAAATCACAGACAAACACATTCATAGCTAGGAGCAATTAGCATCTACAAATTGCATAACTGCCACTGAGCACTGGAGAGCCAGGTTGGAATCCTGATCTTGGTGAAGGGTCCATGTTTTTCCCTTATCCGCAAGAGTTTTCTCCTGGCTCTCTAGATTCTCCAGCAGTTTCCTCCCACAAAATGTTTCCAAAAACATCAATTTAAGGTGAATTGGATGCTCTAAATGGCCCTTATACAGTGTGCGTGTGTTTGTGTCTTTATGAGTAAGTGTGTGCCCAGTGATGAATTTGTGCCCAGCACTCGACCCTCTGTGACCCAGGCTGGAGATATAATGAATTTAACTAACTAATATTTTTGGGATGAGGGCGGAAACCAGAGGTTCTAGAGAAAGACTTCCAAACCAAATTACATAGACAACATGGTTAAGTGACTTTACATGACATGACTTTAGTGTATATATTATATATATATACTGTATACAGTACATATTATTTATTTATTTCATTTATTGATTGTTTGATGGTGGGATTATGGTGGGATGGTGGGATGATGTCCTGCAATTGATTTTTAGGTAATCCACAGTTTCCATCTGGGATTAAAAAAGTATTCTGTTTTTCATTCTAAAACAACAGTCTTCTTTTGGTGTGAAAGTTGTCATACACATTGCAGCAAGCCTGTTTGTTGTCTGTCCTGAAATACACCGGCAGGGTGTTTACTCACATTTTTCTGTAAGTGCAGGGATAGACTTCAGTACCCTTTTAGTAAAAGTATTATTTTCTACAAATCTTCATTAAGAGTTTTAAAACTCATACTGAATTTAACTTCTCAGAACTGAATAAACATATATATTTTTTTAAAACATGTAATTATTTTGTGCTGTCCTCAGTCATTCCTGATCATCAATACAAAAGCAATAGCTGAGTACACGTGGCATTAATGGTGCACAAACAGGCTGTGAATCTGTGATGTATGAGATTTGTGATCTTGATTTGGAGGATTTAATCTGTAAAGGAAGCACATTAAATAGAATTGAGTGTGCACGAGATGAATAAGAGCAAACTAAGCTCCAGAGGAAGTATTGAGTACAGTAACGTGACAGATGAGTTCGAACTGCTGTATACATCAATGACTGATAATCCACAGTGGGAGGGCTAATCTGATAACAAGATCAAATTAAAGGGCCAGTTAAAGACCACACACTTACACCCACACTTATCCTAAGACCATCCTAGGGTTGCCATAAAGTAGTCAATGGCAATTCAGGGAAGAACGTTTCAGGCGCTGGGCAGATACACCCAGGAAAGGGAGCCAGTACATAGCTGTGCACACACTTACTCAAACAGACACATACACTATATAGGGTAAGTTTAGATAGAGGCAATTTAGAGCAGCAAATTCACCATGAATCTACTGTCTGTTTTTGGACTGTGGAAGGAAATGAGTTTGGTATGGAAGAACTTGACTGGTGTGTATGATGATAAAAGAGTTTTTAGGTGGCTTGGTGGCTTAGTGGCTAGCACATTTATTTCTCAGTGGAAGATAATGGATGGATGGATGGTATTTTCAGGTAACAGTTCTAGTAACACAATCACTATCACTAGAGCTGGTTCCTTCTTGCATTACTGACTTGTGTTTTTTCTATTTGATTTCAAAAAATGTTTTGTTTGCAAAAATCACCCTAATGCAAAGTAAATGAATGTGAATTTTGGCTCAGAAAAGTTGCTTTGGATTGTTAATTATGACTAAAAGACAAACGAAAAATCATTCTGAAGTAAAAGTCCAAGTCTGGTAGCAACATGTGGTTAAAGTATTTAAGTCTTGTTGATATATTATTATAAATTCAAGATTTAAGAAAATTTTATTATCATTTATATCACATGTGGTACATGAGACAAAAACGAAATTATTATATACTGTATAAAATGTAAGGTATACATTATGAGCGGCATGGCACTGTAGTGGATGTCCGGCTCTCAGCGCTGGAAATCCAGGTTCAAATCCTGATCTGGGTGGAGTTTTCATATTGTCTGCTCTAAATTGGCCCTATGTAGTGTGTGTATGTGTGTGTGTGTATGTGTGTGTGTGTGTGTGTGTGTGTGTGTGTGAGTGTATCTGCCCAGTGTCTGAAACATTTGTCCCCGGATGGGCATGGGAACCCCGTCCCCCGCAACCCGCAAGTAGAGGATTAAGTGGAAGGTAATAAGATGAGATGGTGTATAATGTTATGCTCCAAAAAATGTGTTTTAAATACAGGAAAAATGCAAATGATTTTGTGAGTTGGAAAAGGGCCAAATTGTGATGGTTAGATGAATGGTTCGGAGCAACAAAGATAACCCTGTGACAGGTCACATGAGGCTAAGGCTCTGATGCACGTGGGGAGCGGTTCATGTGGTCTGATCCAACAGATGAGCTACTGTTGCTAAAATTGCTACGGAAATTAATGCTGGTTCTGATAATAAGATGTCAGATACACAGTGAGTGACAATTTGTTTGTTTGTCTCCTATCCACTGACAAAAGCACGATCGATGGACACATGAGCAACAGAACTGGACCATGGGGCTACAACAGAAGGTGGTCTGGTCTGATGAATCATATTTTCTTTTGACTCACTTGGTTTGCCAGGAGTTGGTACCTGGAAAACACATGGCATCAGGATGCACAATGGGATGCAGTGTGATATTTGGGCAACAAATTGCTGGAAAACCTTGGTCCTGCATTTTATTTTAACACATAACACTTGGTCATTTTGCAGATGGTTTTATCCAAAGCAACTTACAAGTATTCCAACATTGATGCCTACAGGGTCGGACATGACAGAGCACCACTGAAGTACCACTGAAGTCGTGATTTAAACCTCCAACTTTCAAATTGTTAAATTCACACTATAGTTTGCACACAACAACCAGTTTCAAAACATCTGGAGGACAAGCACAGGCTGGACTGACATGTCCAATTCATGGAGACTCCCCCTCACAACTTACAGGAGATAAAAGATCTGCTGCTGACATCTTAATGCTAGACACATATTAGAAAGTTGTTTACAACTTTCCCCCACACAGTCACAAAACCATGGATTCAAGGTAAATTGGCTGTTATAAATTGCCCCCATCTAAATTGCCTCTATACAGTCTGTGTGTCTGTGTAAGTGAGTGTGTGCCCAGTAATGTACTGCACAACCACCTGCCATGTAAAAAGCAGAAATGAAAAAATGAATAATGTATAGAAGAATCACTTTACATGATAGAACAGAGTTTGGACTTTTAGTATCAAAGATCAAAGCTTTAAAATTGTATCAGTGTCACATCTCGCTCCAATACCTTGCAGAGCCACAAAGATCTTTTATTATTTCATAATTATATAAGACCTCTTAAAACTTAGAGAAATGTCTGCATGCTTTTATCTTAAGTAGGTTGAACTACTGTAATGGCCTCTGGACTGGACTTTCCAAAAAGTCCATTAAACAGCTCGTGCTCATTCAAAATGCAGCTGTAATGCTTTTTAACCAAAGAATGAGACACAACGCATTATTCAGACTCTACAATCCGTAAAGTCACTTCGTGTTAGTTATACAATAATAGAGTATCTCTTGGACACCTGACTTGTATGTGTTTTAATCATGGGGGGAAACGGCAGCTTCTGGGACAAACTCAAGGAGACTCTGGGAAAACATACAAAACTCACGTAGATTTTTTAAAAAAGTGCATAATTTGATCCCAAAACATACTTTGGTTTTATACTGTAGGAATTTGCATTGACATTAATTGTTTATCCAAACCCTTATGACAAATATTACCCATAGATCATGCAGGTTGGGATTGAGGGTATTGGCATGTGATGCCTGAAAGAATCAAAAATCTCCAAATTGTCAACATGTAAACAGGATTCGATCCACACATTGTGTTGTGTATCTGGTACACACATATATTCCTTGCAGCTATGTGTATCCAAGATCTGCTCTATGATGAAAATATGATTTTTAACAAACTGTGGTTTATGTTCATTTGAGGAATAGAGCAAAGGGTACGTGTGGGTTTATGGGTTCACAGGGTGTTGGTGGAAGTATATGTGTAAGTTTGTGTGGCCAACAGATTGGCACAGTCGCTGTAATGGTGTTCCTACCCAGCTGTGCTGATGGAGGGACTGAACGGAAGAAGCTTGCCATTTCCATAATAATCCGCCTGTGTGCTCCCAGGGGCCCCTGACATCGTGTGTGTGTGTGTGTGTGTGTGTGTGTGTGTGTGTGTTGGTGAGGTTTAAAGGGGACGCAGCTGTTCTGTATAGCTGCATGGAGAGAGCAGCACATGGCTGCAGGCCACGCAATAAAGAATACATATAAGACAGAAAGAGAGAGAGACTCCGCACTCGCCTCAGCTGATCCCTATTATTAAAGAATCAATTATTTAACACTAAGACAAGGACAGCATTGAAGAAACCACACATCCTCTACAAATTCACTATGACCTGGAAATCTCGCGTACTGTTTGTGAAAGCACACCCACCACAGATTGCTGTGTGATTTCATATTTGGTGGACAATTACCCTACTGTTCTTAAGTACATCTTTGAGTCATTTGCTTTTGAGTATTTTTTAATTGGTTATATTTCCATTATTATACTTTAGTTTTGCTATCCGATTTTTATCATTCCGCCGTTTTTGTCTCCATTTCTTTTACTGTAATTTTCAACCGATTTTTCTATTTTTTTTCTGAGCCAAAATTCACATTAATTTACTTTGCATTACATTGATTTTTGCACTCCTGTGACTAGGCCAAATTTTTGAGCTACAAAAACAAAATTTGCCAGAGTCACAGATGGCTACAGATAGGCCGGTCATGTGAAATCACAGAGTGATCACACTCTCTGTTTACTCATGACCACTCATTTACTAGTGACCACTCAGACCAGGAATAATCTGATTTTCAAAGTGGCATAAGTGGGCCAATTTTTGAGCTACAAACACGAAACTCACCACGTTCTGAGTGATTTGGCTCAAATCACAGACTGGTTGCACTTTCCGTCCATTTACATTATAGTAAATGGTTAAATAGTTAAATTATATAAAATAAATGAATTTAAATGATTAAGAATAATATAAACTTACACTTTTAAGCATATGACTAACCTACATCAAAAATCTATTTCAATCTCTAATATATCAGACAAACGAGTCTCCATTATACATTACAACCTTACACTTTTTATCACTCTTCAAATATTGCATTCCTCCTCCTCACTCCAGCCACACCCTATTATTTGGCCACACCCACTTTTTACCTCATTCACTGTATTGCTTTTATATACATATGCTCTGTGTCTACAGCCATGCTGCAATCACACTCGCATTTTCTTTAGGAAATGCACCTCTCTATTTTTATAATCTTTATTTTTTTGTCAAGAGAATGTTTTAGCACAGCGGCCTTTGAAATACAACAGTTTTTAAATTCTGAATGCAGCTTCAATCTTAAACCTGGTAACATTTATTATTAACTAGAACAATGAAATGTCATTAAAAGTCCTGAAAGTACAATATGTAGGTAAAATAAAAAAAAGTCAAAAATTTGAAACAAACAAAAATTAAAATGTCTCACCACGTCTACACGGTATGATCAGCAACACCAGTGATTGGAAGTTGTGTTTTTGATTTCTTTTTTCTTTTTCTGGAAAAAAAAGAAACACCAAGAAGCAAACAATTACACGCAAATTAATATTTATTCGGTCCCAATGTCATATATATATATATATATTGGGGTCGCGGTGGGGATCCCCATGCCCATCCAGGGGAGAACGTCTCGGGCGCTGGGCAGATAGACCCAGGACAGGGCGCCAATCCATCACTGGGCACACACTCACTCAAACATACACACTCTATATGGGGCAATTTTGAGAATTCACGGTGGCTTAGTGGTTAGCACTTTCGCCTCTCAGCGCTAGGGATTCCCGGTTTGAATCCCCATCTTGGTGGAGTTTCCATGTTCTCCCCGTGTCTGCGTGGGTTTTCCCCGGGTTCTCCGGTTTCCTCCCACAGTCCAAAAACATGGATCAAGTTAATTGAGTTCTCTAAATTGCCCCATATAGAGTGTGTTTGAGTGAGTGAGTGTGTGCCCAGCGATGGATTGGCGCCCTGTCCTGGGTGTATCTGCCCAGCGCCCAAGACGCTCTCCCCTGGATGGGCATGGGGAACCCCACCGCGACCCCAATAGAGGAAAAAGCGGGAGATAATGAATGAATGAATATATATATATATATATATATATATATATATATATATATATATATATATATATATATATATATAAGCACATTTCTATGCATCTGGGCAATAATAAACCTCCAGTTTTGTGGAAAATCCTTTTTTCTGTTCCAGCATAACTGTGCCCTCGTGTATAATGCAAGGCATAAAGGCATAGTTAAGTGAGTTTGGTGTGATAGAACATGAATGGCTAGCACAGAGTCATGACCTCTCATCCAACATCAGTCCATCTTACTTCACATATGTCCTGCTGAATAAAACGACAAAACAAACCCCAGAGATCCACTCCAAAATCATTTGGGAGATTTACCAGTACAGTAAAAACTGTTATAGCTGAGAGAGGATGGAAGAAATGCTCCTGTAGCTGAAACGTGTAGCCGTTCTCTTATTTTTCTCTGCATGTTGTGCCTTTACGTAATCAAAAATTTTGCTTGCATGGAATTATATTTCAGCTTTGCTGTAGTTATTATTTTATTTTAGTAAAGGCTCTGAATACTACCTAAACCACTTTCTAATTCTGTCCCAGAGTAATATTTAATACTCTAATATCATTTTGGTGTTTCAAATCAGTTTGATCTTAACAGCTAAACAGCTCATAAGCAGTTTATCTGGAAAGAACTGATTTCAAACAATAGTCACTGGGGTAATGTTGTAGCTCTGATGTATCTACCAACATGTCTTTGGTAGGTTGCAGCTAAAAACCCTGGAAAGCCCAGGCAGGACATGCAGACTATTCAGAAAGGCCTTGTGACCTGAAGACCTCCGGTTTGATTCCTGGTCCCAGCAAGAACTATTGCTAAAGTTCCCTTGGGCACCTAACCCTAATTGCTCCCTGGGCACATGTGCTCACTTGACCAGTGTGTATATATGTGTGTGTTTCACTGCAGCAATGGTTTGAATGTGGAGGACAAATTCCTGTGTGTAAGCACAGCATCAAATTAGATCACTTAATCATGCAGGAATCAAACCTGGGGCCTTGCTTGAGGTGAGAGCCCTAGTCCAGTTTCAGTGATATTAAGATTTTACATTATTGCATTTGATAATAATTGAATGAAGTACTTGTCTTAAAATCTGATCCCAGCATTCACAGTGCAAAAGGCAGGAATACATTTTGGATAGATCACTAATCAATCAGACAAAAACAATAAATTAACACACTTATTTATGCACAAACACACACACACATGCACACACAAATTCACACCAAAAAAAAGCCAACCCAATGTATTATCTTTAATTTATAAATATATATATATATATATATAATATATATATATATATATATATATATATATATATATATATATATATATATATATATATATATATATTATAAGGATAAAGCAGAAAATAATGAATGAATATTATATTATTAATTCATTCATTATCTTCCGCTTTATCCTATATTAGGGTCGCGGGGGGGGGGGGGGGTTCCCCATGCCCATCCAGGGGAGAAAGTTTCGGGCACTGGGCAGATACACCCAGGACAGGGCGCCAATCTATCGCTGGGCACACACTCACACACACAGACACGCACACAAACACATTCAGCATGGGGCAATTTCTCAACTCACTTGATCCATGTTTTTGGACTGTGGGAAGAAACCGGAAAACCCGGAGGAAGCCCACGCGGACACGGGGAGAACATGGAAACCGGGATTGGAACCGGGAATCCCTAGTGCTGAGAGGCGAACATGCTAACCACTAAGCCAGCATGCCGCCCGCAATATAATATTATATTGTATTATATTATATTATATTACATTACATTACATTACATTACATTACATTACATTACATTACATTATATTATATTATCCATCCATTATCTTTATCCTATATTAGGGTGGCGGGGGGGGATATTATATTATTAATTAATTCATTATCTTCCGCTTTGGGCAGATACACCCAGGACAGGGTGTCAATCTATCGCTGGGCACACACTCACACACAGACATGCACACAAACACATTCAACATGGGGCAATTTGGAGAATTCAATTGACTTGATCCATGTTTTTGGACTGTGGGAGGAAACTGGAGAACCCAGAGGAAACACACGCAGACATGGAAACTCCACCCAGATGGGGATTCAAACCGGGAATCCCTAGCGCTGAGAGGCGAAAGTGCTAACCACTAAGCCACCGTGCCGCCATTATATTATATTATATTACATTATTGTGCCTGGGGCACCTGTCCCTCATTTTGGTGATTCATGGACTTTATTTTGTGCACGTGACTGGGTGTGTTTTGTATTTTAGTTCCGTATTCCCGAAATTCTGTGCACGTCTTTGTTTGTGGTAACAGCCCTATGTTAGTTTGTTTCGTTTGTTCCCTTTCCATTGGTGTTCGATCACCATTTTTAATAATAAACCCGTTTTGTTTTTATACCCGGTGTTCTCTGGACTCTCCTTCCACGCTCAACCACGAAGACAACGCTGCGCATTTCTCCCGCGCAGGTTATATTCGTGGGAGCGTTGCATCCAGCAGACCGGCGTACGCATCCTTTCTCCACGTAGCCGATCTAACGGGAAACGCTCACAAGGCGCAAGCGGTGTACGCAGTTTCCCCACGTAGCCGATCTACGGGGAAGAACGAGACATATCTAACAATTATATTATATTATATTATATTATATTATATTATATTATATTATATTATATTATATTATATTATATTATATTATATTATATTATATTATATTATATTATATTATATTCATTCATTCATTATCTCCCACTTTATCCTCTATTAGGGTCGCGGTGGGGTTCCCTATGCCCATCCAGGGGAGAACGTCTCGGGCGCTGGGCAGATACACCCAGGACAGGGTGCCAATCCATCGCTGGGCACACACTCTCTCACACAGAAACACTCTATATGGGGCAATTTTGAGAATTCAATTGACTTGATCCATGATTTTGAACTGTGGGAGGAAACCGGAGAACCCGGAGGAAACCCATGCAGACACGGGGAGAACATGGAAACTCCACCCAGATGGAGATTCGAACCGGGAATCCCTAGCGCTGAGAGGCGAACGTGCTAACCACTAAGCCACAGTGCCGCCATTATATTATATTATATTACATTATTGTGCCTGGGGCACCTGTCCCTCATTTGGGTGATTCATGGACTCCGTTGGTTGATTGGTTTATTTTGTGCACGTGACTGGGTGTGTTTTGTATTTTAGTTCCGTATTCCCGAAATTCTGTGCACGTCTTTGTTTGTGGTAACAGCCCTATGTTAGTTTGTTTCGTTTGTTCCCTTTCCATTGGTGTTCGATCACCATTTTTAACAATAAATCCGTTTTGTTTTTATACCCGGTGTTCTCTGGACTCTCCTTCCGCGCTCAACCACGAAGACAACGCTGCGCATTTCTCCCGCGCAGGTTATATTCGTGGGAGCGTTGCATCCAGCAGACCGGCGTACGCATCCTTTCTCCACGTAGCCGATCTAACGGGAAACGCTCACAAGGCGCAAGCGGTGTACGCAGTTTCCCCACGTAGCCGATCTACGGGGAAGAACGAGACATATCTAACAATTATATTATATTATATTATATTATATTATATTATATTATATATATAATATAATATAATATAATATAATATAATATAATATAATATAATATATTATATTATATTATATTATATTATATTATATTATATTATATTATATTCCTTCATTCATTATCTCCCACTTTATCCTCTATTAGGGTCGCGGTGGGGTTCCCCATGCCCATCCAGGGGAGAACGTCTCGGGCGCTGGGCAGATACACCCAGGACAGGGTGCCAATCCATCGCTGGGCACACACTCTCTCACACAGACACACTCTATATGGGGCAATTTTGAGAATTCAATTGACTTGATCCATGATTTTGAACTGTGGGAGGAAACCGGAGAACCCGGAGGAAACCCACGCAGACACGGGGAGAACATGGAAACTCCACCCAGATGGAGATTCGAACCGGGAATCCCTAGCGCTGAGAGGCGAACGTGCTAACCACTAAGCCACAGTGCCGCCATTATATTATATTATATTATATTATATTATATTATATTATATTATATTATATTATATTATATTATATTATATTATATTATATTATATTATATTATATTATATTATATTATATTATATTATATTATAAAAAAAATAAATAGACATTCAATTTAATTTATAAAAAAAGAAAAAAACACCAAGAATCGACTGATTAAGTTCAAGTTATTTATTTAAACAGCGCTTTTTACAACAGTACATTGTCACAAAGCAGCTTTACGGAATGAAAAGCCTTTAAACCCCCAAAGAGCAAGCCGAAGCGACGGTGGCAAGAAAAAACTCCCTTTTATGTTGTTATTTAAGGAAGAAACCTTGCAAGGACCAAGACTCAGTGGGGGACTCATCCTCCTTGAGCAGCCAGGCAGCAACCACAATGTAGGACAGTTATGTACAGATATTTAACAAATGGAAAAACTCTAACAACTGGAAAACTATATGTGGGTCCATTAAGGGCAGGACCGCCAGTCCAATTGATATTCAGGTTCCATCCAGTATTCGTCAGCAGAGCCATGGATGAAGATCTCCAGGAAGCCGGTCACACCTCAAAAGAAACAGACAAGGAAGGCAGTTAGAGCTAATAATAATTTATTGACACAGTGCAGCATGTGACTCCGGCATCACTGACTAGAGCAGCATAACTAAAAGAGGCAGATACTGCAGACTCTACATAGTTGAGATGGCGCCCCGGAACAGCATCATTTCAGCGCCACACCCCCCCATTAATGATGAGGTGGGTGAAGAGGTGAAACGCCGGCACACACTGATCACAGATTACTACCCCAACACAGCCAAGCCTGAGATCTACATCTTTATCTACAGGGATTAATTAAATGCAAGATTAAAAATAAATTAAAAACACATTTTTTTAAAGATTAATAGTTATTCAGAATCACGAACAGTAACTGGAAGGCTATTCCAAAGTTAAGGAGCCTTGTGGGAGAACGCTCTTCCACCAGCAGTAATTTTATTTATTCTAGGAGCTTAGAGTAGACCAGCACCTTGAGATCGGAGCTCACGTGTTGGCTTGTATGATTGAATCAGCTCACACAGATACTGTGGAGCCTGATTATGTAGAATTTTATATGTTATCAATAAAATTTTGTACTCAATACGAAACTTAACTGGTAGCCAGTGCAAGTTTGATAACACAAGACTGATATGATCAAACTTTCTGGTTTTAGTTAAAACTCTAACTGCAGCATTTTGCACAAGTTGTAATTTATGTAATGATTTATTAGAAGCGGAAGATAATGGATGGATGGATGGATTTATTAGAACATTCTGTCAGAAGTGAATTACAATAATCTAACCTTGAGGTAATAAAAGCATGAATTAGTTTTTCTGCATCTTGGAATTAACATTTCGGTCCAAAATTAACATTCATATATTTTGAAGAAAACATCGTCATAAGCCCGGGCCGAGAGGGGACTAGTAATATAATATGATTCAATTCTGTTCTGAAGTTTAATCTAATATTATAATATAGTTTAATATTGATGCAGGATCCAAGTTAATATTTATATATAATTTGATATATAATCTATTACAAATCTCTATTATCTATATGATCCAACCTTAAAATATGACCTTTAACTGATCTAAAGATTCCCAGTGATACATAGGTGCCCTGTCCTGTCCAGCGCCCAAAACGTTCGGGAAGCCCCCACCCACCCACCCGCAACCCTAGTAGAGAATTAAGTGGAAGATGATGAATGAATGAACTGATCTAAAGTCTGACGTATTATTAAAATAAGAACTTTTAAATATTTCATAAAACAATTTAGTCATATTATTTTTCATTGCATTTATCAACTATGTTATTTTTAACATTATAAATTCACAAATAAACAAAAATGCACTGATTATAAACAACAACAGTTTTATGTTTCCAATATTGAGCTCTAACTAGCACCAATAATTTTCACATAATAACAAAGACACAGTAATAAACTGCAACGTGGTCACAGCACGTGCAATAATATGTTTATTGTTAGACTGCGTACACAGACAATTCTTGAAAACACAGAATTCAAATGGTTATTATAATGAAGAGCATCAGACCATGGTTAAAATTATAATTTGAGAAAGGTCTTGGGTGAGCATCCTGTCACTCTTCATGGGGATCTCCATCAGGCGCATTACTAATCAATAACTTGTACCTGCAGGAAGTGAGGCAAAATGTCTCAAGCACCCTGAGAGTTCAGTACTGGCTTATCTAAAACACATTAATGTGTATGTATGTGTGGGATCCAGTTGCGTTGGGGGGGTAGGACAGAGGGAGGTGGGGAAGGAAGGAGGCCCGGCTAATTAATGTAAGCATTTGTCAGTGATTAAGCTCCAAGCAGAAAAGGTCAGGCGGGAAGCAGAGCGGGCACCACCCCAATCCCCTGCTCTAAGGCAGTCTAAACCTTTCTAACTGAAATGGTAAAGATGCCATTCCGACAACCGGGTCACCGCCCCTCCCTGCCCTCCATTACCCGGTCGAGGCAGAGCTGCCGATCCGTGTCATTTAGGGGATGAAAAATAAGAGCAAGGGACGAGATCAATAGGCGACGGCGTCCCAACCAGCTGTGATTAATTGACTGTCACCAATTAATGAGGGAGCGATTACAAACCAGTGTGTGAGGCACCCAGAGAGATATGAGCTGCAGAGGTTACGAAGTACAGAGATTTGTTTTTGCACAAATAAGAATTGTATTATGCTTATTATTAACAATTAAAATAAAACCATATACACCTTAAACTTATTATCCTCAAATCTTCAGACCCACCTTTATCATTTACTTTTGTGTAGTATTGCATTTAGTGTAGTGTAAGAGGAGTAAAAGCATTTTTTGAGGTTTTTATCTCAGTCAAGACAATTTGTCAGTGATTTAAATAGAAAATCCTTATTTACTAATACATGTACACAATTTAAGCACTGTGGACCTTAGTACAGTATTAAAATAAAGCCATGTTTTAGCCAAAGGAAGTAAGTAATCAATATAATATTCATTGTTTCTTGGATATTAGGTCATTTAGCAAAAAATCTTCCAAAGTGTCTTACATGTATCCCAAATTGATGGTTGGAGCCTGAGCACATGATCAGCCATAATACAGCACCCTTTGAGAAATGAGAGTTGGGTCCAACATTGGAAATATATCAAACATGGGATTTGAACCCACAACCTTCAGTTTAAAAGCCCAAAGTCCCTTAAGCTACGACACCCACATTTCTACATCTTTGTCTAACTTTAAACTCACCAATTAAAGCAACTTTAGATACCAAAACTTAAGGGTTTAAATGATGATGGCTTTTGGCGATAATGACAGGGCAATGAATCCATGTTTTTGACCATGGGAGGAAACTGGAGAACCCAGAGAAAACCCAAGTGGACATGGGGAGATCATGAAAACTCCATCGAGATCGAGATTTGAACCTGACTCCTCAGTGCTGAGAGGCAAACATGTTAACCAGTACACAACTGTAAGATCTTAAACGAGCTCTGATTTTTTATAGTCCTCTGTTTAGTCTGTTTTACTTACCGCCAACATTTTACGTTAAACGTTTAATCTAAACAAAAGTGACGTGGCGTGGCATGACACTGGCCCTAGTTTCATCTAGCTAACATTATCGGTACTCAGTAAGCCTAAAATGTTGCCCAATAATGAGAATAATTTTATAAGAAAAGAACAATGTTCTTCGTTTACACTAATATGGTTAGTGGAAGAGAAAAGCAGATAGACATGCCTCATAACTCATTGTCAGAAATCATGGCCGAATACGCTTGTTGCTTTATTGTCCTGCGCTTTAATGGCAGACGGTCTGCAAGCCATCGCAAGATAACTGCATTAGCATTGAGCCGTTGGGAAAACAGTGTTGTACATTGATTGCACCGATGCTGGAACTGCATTAGTGTCATTTAATGCAAGTGTATCATTTCAACACGATGCACGGCTCCATGTCCCTTGTTAGTTTAAAAAAGCCCCAGACTCCATTTTAAATCAATCATAATTTTTCACCTGATTGTTTTGCTTGAAGTATTTGTAAAGACCAGTGATTTTCAAAATGGAATACAGGGACCCCCCGGGGGTCTGTGACATTAAGACAAAGAGTCTTTGATTTATTAATAATTTTGGTGGTATTTTTAAGATGTACTTCATCTAAGTGTAACATGTATCATGCAAAAATATGTCTCATCTTATCTCATCTCATTATCTTCCGCTGAATCCTTGACTAGGGGAGGGAGGGGGGGTACCCCATGGGAGGGGGGGGGGTACCCCATGCCTATCTACGGGAGAATGTTTTGGGTGCTGGCAGATACACCCAGGACAGGGCGCCAGTCCATGGATCCATGGCTGGGCACACATGCACTCAGACAGACAACCACACACACACACACACACACACACACACAAAATACACACACCCGTTTTGTTTAACCTATAGCAACTTTTGAAGTAACTTCTAGGTAAGATTTCAACAAGGATTTTAAAGCACGTCTAGGAAGGATTTCCAGAAATGTATTTGTAAAGGCAGACGCAGATGACCCAGAGCTGTACTTGTTCATCCCAAAGTGAGGTTCAGAGCTCTGTGTGGGCCAAACTTTTTTACACTGAACTTATCCAGCCATGTCTTTATGGACCTTGCTTCGTGTATTGCAGCCCAGTCATGTTGGAAGTGTAAAAGGCCTCCCACAAACTGTTTCTACAAAGCTGAAAGCAAAAGATGCATTACTTTATTTATATTTTTTATATCTGAAATTGAATATGAATTCATTGATTAAGAGCTGTGTCTTATTACCAATTATTGCCCAACCAGTGAAACCCTGAAACCCTTAATTAATTAGTTTTTATATGAACATGTTTAAAAAGTGTATATATGTTACAATTTCGACAAATAAATGCAATACAATAAATAACAAAATAGCAATGTCTTAACAAAAGACATTGTTGTAAATATCCCCCTTCACCTTTTTAATAGCTTTTAAGCACCTTTAATAGACATGGCGTCCTCTCCAGACTTGTACTGCGTGTGTAAACAACGCATGCGCGGTATGTTCGCACTGAATGTTTGTCATATACGACTTGCCGTATTTGTAGGCGCTGCGTTTGTTTCTCTTTGTAGTTTCAGAGTGTATTGTATCTTTCCGGTTTGAACTACACTAGACCAAGTGCTTAGACAAAGAAATGTCTCAAAGCGTTCAAAACGTCACATTAGCCCTAACTTTACCAATCTCCTGTCAAATATGCCTCGGAAAGGTAAAAAAAAAACTATTCCGTACAATGATGTAGCATGTTGCAAATCCTAATGCTTTGTAGCTTGTTCACTAGCGTTGTTTTTTTTTTTTTTTTATCATTTAGGACTTTATTACATTATGTGTACTCACCAGACACTGAGGTTCACCTTGTGTTTCTACACGTTTGTTTTATTTATACCACTACTCTACAGACTGTTATCGTTTTCTCTACATTTATTGGTTTCCATATACTCTGTTGGGCAAAGGTCAGAACCAACAAAGAATCGAGCAGATACAGCAGTGCTGCTGGACATTCAAACATTCTGTCCACTAACTGTTCACCCAGTTAGACATGTCCACTTTGTTACTTGATCTTTTAGAAGCAAAATCATGTACAGTAGCTGTTGCTCAGTTTGTGTATGTCATGACCTAATTGTTTATCAGTGCTTATATATATATATATATATATATATATATATATATATATATATATATATATATATATATATATATGTGTGTGTGTGTGTTTGTAATTTGTGTACCTTTTAAAACAACTTTTCACAACTGTCCTTGCTGAATTCTCAGGTGCGCAATCCGGTGATCTGCTGTAACAACCATGTCTTTTGCTCAGCTTGTATTGAAATCTGGCTTAAGAAATGCAGTCAATGTCCCACCTGCAGGGTGTCCATCACCCCTCAAAATCCATGCAGAGAGATTATAGGTAAGTACCCTCTGTAATAGTCAATACCTAGTAAGTACCTATTGTGTAATGTACATAATAACAAATTTGATGTTCCTGGTTAGTGGATTCACTTCTTCTAACAGCACACCTGATCCTTTACATGCCTTTTTTATTATCATATGTACATCGCTCTTCTCATGCATCCACATTCAAGTTCAAGTTATTTATTTATATAGAGTTTTTTACAACAGTACATTGTCACAAAGCAGCTTTACAGAATGAAAAGCCTTTAAACCCCCAAAGAGCAAGCTGAAGCGACAGTGGAAAGAAAAGACTTTCTGCTCCAGGACCTTAAAACAACATGCAAAGTTTGGAGTTGTATGTACTGTAGTCCACAAACAGATGGACTACATTTTGTAATTGTAGAGCTACAAAGTCCATCTTTATGTTAAGTAGAACTGCTAACATGAACAAAAAGAGGTGTGTCAAACTTTTAATTGGTACCGCATGTTTCTAATAGAGTTACTAATAAAAATTCATCATGAGTTTATCATTAACATAAATACGCAAACAAGCCTATCTTTTACCAACAATCATGCCACACCATAAACTCACTGACCAAATCAACTTCCCTGTTCTGATATTTGCTTATGAGTGCATCACTCTGATCTACTATCATAGGCTGTTTAAATCAATGTATAGATCATTAGGTGTACAATTGTTTCTAATAAGGGTCCACGATTTTCAGATCTCTTAAGTCTTTTATTTGCTGATGATCTAATTATTTGTTTGAATACAGGAGCTTTGAATGAGGGTGATTACAGCAAGAGTCACTCAGTAAAGAAACATCTGAGGAAGACCCGGGGAGAGCTACTGCTGCGAGAGTATGAGGTTAGACAGACCTCAAATCAATCAGTGCATTTAACACATTGCTGCGGCTATGCAAACAAAAGTATAGTGTAAACTATACTTACACAACTATACACAACTAACTAACTATACACAAATGTTTGTTTTTAAAAATGTCTTTGCTTTGTACTCTTATGATAAGGACTATCATGACTATCAGAGCATGTATTATTAGTGAAATAATTTCAGCACTGCAGTGACGCTGGGGTTGGGGTGATTTGGTAATGTTTTGTGCTGTATATGTAAATCAGATGCAGCAGTGCTGCTAAATATCTTACTAAATAAAAACTAAATAAATAAAATATCTTACTTGCTAAATTTAAAATAATCCATCTGTCTAATAGTTAGCAAACAATATAGCAACTGTGCATTAAATGTGCTTCTATAACCGTGAGTACTTTGTATCATGTGTCACAGGAGGAACTGGAGAACCTGCAGAAAGAGAATGAGGAGCTGAGAAATAAAACACTTAAGATAACAGCTGAGCTAAAAGCAGCACAGGCCGGCAGTACTGTAGCAGTTACAGGTGGGTTAGAGAAGCAAAGCGAGACAGCAGCAAAGGTTGACACCACCCTCCTGGAGGAAACCACCAACAAGCTGCAAGAGGCGAGTGAACTGTACCTGAGAGTCACACAAGACGTGGATAAGCTGCGAGATGTGAGAAATTTTCCTCATAAACATTTTTTTTTTTGTTGTGGGTGGGTGAGGGGTGGAGTGCAATGGCATGTTTTTATTAACACATTCAATACTGTTTTATTTCCCTTATTATACTATATAGGCTAATATATAGGACACCCACAGGAGCACTGATGACATCCCATTTACCCCCTCCCCTATAAAGTTATACATGCTTAAACTCATCTTTGAAGGCTTTCTAATAGATTTTGCAGCACGTCTGTGGGAATTCTTGCACACTAATCCAGAGAAACATTTATACAGTCAAACACCTATGTGATCTCTAATAAGAGGGTCTGGCCACCTTTTGCTTTTACACCTTTTTTGTATATCTGTTAAATAAGGAACTAAATAAAACACCTGAATCCAGTGATTTTTAGAGGTGTGCCCCAATATGTTTGCCAGATGTATGTGCTAGCAACCTGTGTGTAAGCTGAGTACTAATGGGTTTTACCCCTCACCTTCTTGGTTTAATATTTTTTCTTTTCTTAGGCTAATAAGACCCTACGCTTACAAAATGTGGACCTGATTCAGGAGAATGTGCGCTTACGGGCCGAAGTGGATCGTAGGTCCCCTCAGAAGTGAGCACTAATTCACTACTAAAAACTGACTCACACCACCATTATCAAAAGTTCACTTGATCCTTATTATGTACAGTTGCAATCAGAAATATTCAACCTCCTCACTTCCAAAGACGTTATAGAGATGTGGATGAAAGACAATGACAATAAATGACAAAAAACCTCATTAAACAACAAACAGTATTTATTAATACATATTTGAGTTATTTTTACAACAGAAGTTGACTTAACTTTAAAGTTCAAATGAAAAATGTAACTCTCTGTACACATGTGCATGCGCACTATTATTCAACCCCCTTTAATACTTTGTGGAGCATCTTTTAGCTTTTAGAACTGCCAACAAAAGTTTTTGGTAAGTACTAACAAGCTTCTTACACCTCTCAATTGGAATCTTGGCCCATTCTTCACGTGCAAAAGCCTCAAGTTCAGTGATGTTTGATGGCTTCCGAGTTGCAAACATGGGAAAGACAAAGGAGCTTCCACAAAAGCTGAAAGACGAGATTATTTCATCGCACCTAAAGGGCCTTGGGTATAAGAAGATTTCCAAAAAATATTACATCCCAAGAGACATCATTGGGAGCATTATAAGGAAGTTTAAAACGTATGGAATAGCTGCAAACCTGCCTGGCCGTGGAAGAAAGCCCAAAATTTCATCAAGGGCCCTTAGCAACTTAGTCAGGACAGCTAAGAAAACCCCCGTGTGAGTGCAAGACACCTACAGGATTACCTGATGAAGGCTGGAACAAGTTAAATATGAATAAAAGAGCACTTCATGGCCGGACTCCAAGACGCACTCCACTCTTAACCACAAGGAACATCAAAAGTCTACTAGAATATACCAGGTGAATTAGTATAAGGCTACAGAGTTTTGGGAGACAGTTCTATGGACTGATGAAACCAAACTGAAACTGTTTGGACAAATGGACCAACGGTATGTCTGGCGTGCGAAAGGCCAGGCTTATAACCAGAAGAATACCATCCCCACAGTCAATCATGGAGGTGGGTCATTGATGATGTGGGGCTGTTTTTCTGCAGCAGGAACTGGTAATCTTGATTGTGTACCTGGCATCATGGATTCTCAGAAATACCAGGCCATTTTAAAGAGGAACGTGATGCCATCTGTTGACAAATTAAACCTTTGCAATCATTGGACCTTCCAGCAAGACAATAATCCCAAGAACACCTCCAAGTCACCCAAAGCTTGGTTGATAAAGGATCCTGGAATGTCCTGGAGTGGCCTTCTCAGTCCCCAGACTAAACCCGATTGAAAATCTTTGGTGGGATTTAAAGAAGGCAGTTGCAACACGGAAGCCATCAAACATCACCGAATTAGAGTCTTTTGCATGTGAATAATGGGCCAAGATTCCAATTGAGTGGTGTAAGAAACTTGTTAGTACTTTACCAAAAACAGTACTTTACTGTTTTAGTGGATCAGATACAGCAGTGCTGCTGGAGATTCCAAACTTCTGTGATACTGCTAGACTGTCCAACCAAAGTAGAATAAGAATAGAATAATGTCCAACCAAATATTTCCAGCCACTCATAACTTGTAGATCATGTCCTGTGAGCAAAAAATAGAAGATATTCAACACAAACTGTGTAACAAAAAGTTACCAAAAAGAGTTCACCATGGGTGAAGGGGGGTGGTACCCCATGTCCATCCAGGGGGGAATGTTTTGGGTGCTGGGCAGATACACCCAGTAAAGTGTGCTAATTCATCACTACATCACACACACTATATAGGGGCATTTTAGAGCAGCAAATTCACCTTAAATTCATGTTTTTGGAGTGTAGTAGAAACCGGAGAACCCGGAGAATACCCAGACAGACACAGGGAGAACATGAAAACTACACCAAGATCGAGATTAAAGCCTGGATCCCTAGCCCTGAGAGGCAGACGTGCAAACCACCGCACCACTGTGTAATAAAATAAACAAGGTTGGATTCATAAAAATGTTTATCTAAAACAAAATTTTTAATAATCTGGTCTTTCGCAACATAATCTAGTCTGGTTTTTAAAGTGGACATAAGCAATGGGACACCAGCTTAGTGCTTATCACAAAATGACTCAGTGTTTATATTAATCTGTTTATTTCCATCAACGGTATATGATTTAAAATAATGTGATGTATATCACACATTTTTTATATAAAAAATATATATAAAGGGGGGGCAGCATCAAATAACAAGCAGGTTTGATGATTTTACAGTGTAGTTGGTTTTCTGCATAACTTCTGACTTGTAATGTTCTCATTTGTAAGTCGCTTTGGATAAAAGCGTCTGCTAAATGACTAAATATAAATTGTGATCTGTAATTTGGGCACTAGATGGCATTTTTCATTGTATCCAGTATCCTGTATCCTGTTACTGCGCTCTGTGTTCACTTTAAAAACCCGACTATATTAGTAGCGGAAGACCAGTTTATTAACGATTTTGATTTCAATGAACGCATTTATGCATCAGTCCTTATGTTTTTATTATAACGTGTTTGTAACTATAAAAGCAATAAGGCATTCGAGGTTGTGCAATATTGTGAATAAATCACAGGAAATGACACCTCTTTCCTGTGATTTATACACAGTAATGCACTCTTGTGCATTATTGCTTATTTAAAAAGGTTAAAAACACACTTATGGAAAAAAAGGTTAGTTTATAATATTTTAACGGCTAGACAAACAGGATAGCCAATCAGATTTACCTGTTTTATAATATATGTTTAAAAAATAAATAAATAAAAACTTTTCCTGACACCTGACTGTTACCAGTGTGGGTCTTTGAGTAGGGCTGTGAACCCTCATTTCTCTGGGGGGGACTGTGCAAGTGGAAGTCATTTTGGATAAAAGCGTCTGCTAAATGACATTATGCTACTTGTTCTCATATAAACATTGAATTCATGTAGTATCACTGGTTTCTGTTTTTCTGAGTCCAGGTTCGGGAGGTTCACTGTTGCGGCTCTAGAAGCAAAGATCTCAAAATATGACCAAGAGATGACTCGGCTGAAGAAGGCTTTGGAGAGAAGTGATAAGTACATTGAGGACCTGGAACTCCAGGTCTCAAAGAACCAAAGGGACCTCCAATTGAAGGGCACTTCTGAGAAAGAGGCTGAGGAATGTGTTACAACCAACAGGAGCCCAGATCAAGCAAGTCTTTATTTACTTCCGACTTCAGATGAGGCTTCAAAGCCTAAGGAGGGAGAAATTGGGATCTTTGCGGTTCTCTCCACCCCAACTACTCCCTCCTCTTCCCTGGAGCATTTGAATCTGAAGAGTCCTGCTGCGCACACAGAGAGAAACTCAGAGTTTAATCGTCTCCCATATCCCAGGAGGCTCAGTTTTGATGACTGTGCCAGCACAAGCAGCCTCACCTCATCTTCCAAAACCAACAGCAGCGATCAGAACGCCACAGCATGGGGCACCTGGAACCTCACTGGGGGCTTCACCAGCAGTATCACTGAGGCACAAGAAGCTAGCATGAACGCTGCATTCTTTAATAAAGTCCCAGAGCTGGACTCCTTAATGTCTGAAGGTGAGGGCTCCAATTCCCAAACCTTGCACATTTCTCTGCCCAAGGTAAACATCCAAGCTCATCCCAAATCAGTGGAAGAACAGCAGAGAAACCAGAGTGAGAGTGACCCAGGCATCCCAGAAAGCACCGAACCCGTAAAAAGGAAGTGTTCTATTAAAATAGCTAAGTCCAGTCCCTTTAAAGTCTCCAAAATTAAATAAAACTCATTTAATCTCAGGGACACTTGTGAGCTCATCAGAATAATTTTCTTATTCCTGGAAACAGAATTTACAGGCAAATTTGCCAAAATAATTTTGTCTGCAACTTTGACCTGATCTTACCTCCAAAAATCAGGATGCTTCGTTCACTTGACGCATCAGCCTCACTTTTTATTTATTAAGGAATTATTTACAAACTAGCTTTTAAATTGTGTTTGTATAAAAATATTTTTAATATCTCTTTATTTTGATGGCAGCTGTTGCTTTGATGTTTCTCCATTTTACTCATTAAATGTGAATGAATCCACAAAATCAAACTTCACTTCATAGTGAAAGCATTGAGTAGATGTAGAATATCTGTATTGCTACTTTTTGTACATAATTCTTCAATGTCTTCCAATTTTTGTAAATAAAGAAGTTAAGACATCTGGTTTCATTAATATTGACATTTATAAAAACACATTCTTCATCTCTAAAAAATTATTATGAGTCTGAACATCCAGAAACAAAAGCTATTTATTACTTGAAATAAATTTGCAATAAATAACTTATGAAGTATTACATTTGTGAGCGAGTGAGTGAATCGCTGTTCAGTGATTGTGACATATGTACAGTACCAGTACTGACATTTTTTTTTAGATACATAGATACATTACAACAATTACAGATTGTTGTAATGTATCTATTTTCTCTTTGTTATTTTCTGTTCTTTATTGTCCAGGACCAGGATTCAAGTTCTAATCCCAAACCTGAGTTTTCATGTTTTCCCCATGTCTGTGTGGGTTTTCTTTGGGTTCTCTGGTTTCCTCCCACAGTTCAAAAACATGGAGTCCACTTAATCCTCTACTAGGGTTGTGGGGGGTTTCCAATACCCATTATGGGGAGCCAATTCAACTTGTATTTATGTTTTTGGACTGTGGGAGAAAACAGTAGAACCCAGAAAAAACCCATGCGGAGAACATGGAAACTCCCCTCAGATAGGGATTCACACCTGGATCCAAAGCTTGTTATTGCTAAAGGTGTTGACTTGTGTTCCAGATTTTCAAGCAAGCATCGTCAATGTGATAAAAAAAAAATCCTCCCTTTGCAACTTGCACTGTGTTTACACAAAACATCCTGGCTTCAGATCCCACAGTACACCTGCAGGGGTCCTGTTGAGTCTGTGCCTCGCCTGTTTAAAGCTGCAGTGCAGGCTTGTAAACAACATTCTGCATTTACGAAAAGGCCTTCCAAATCCTACATCCCTGATGTTCTATACTGCTGCTTTAATGGAGGAAACATGAGTCATAACTCAAACTTGAGGCTGCAGGAGAGACGGGCATTAAAGCTTTCTGTTTTGCAGCATTACACGTCTCTATTTTTCTACAGTTATTAAATTGTGATACAAAATCCTTTATACTGTAAATTATTTATTTTGACTCTGATGATGCCATTTTATTTTTCCTTCTTATATGGTGTTTATTTTTATAGAAACATTATGAGCGCTGGATATTGAATCAGTTTGTTTATCTGACATCCAGTAGCATTTTGTTCATCTCTTACTGTGTGTGTATAGAGTGTGTATTTATACAGTTTAGGCTAAATTTTCTATGTTCCATTGATTTGTTGAAGTAAAAATAAGCACACATACTCTACAGGATATATATGGGGGGAAATGTAGGGCTTTTTAAAAAGTTATACAGATTAAAAGCAATTTGAATATTTGTAATATGTCAGGTGTAAACACTTTAATTCTTAGAAAATGAACAGAACATGTTTTTCAAGCAGAGGTGTAATAACCCCAAACTTTATATAGGATATAAAGATGTTGGAACGGTGGTACAGCGAGTAATGCTACCACGTTCTAGCAAGAAGTTCATGGGTTTAGTTGCAGGGTGGAGGATCATGGCATGTACTGGCTGGAATTTGCTTGTTTCATTCCATATCTTTGTAAGGTTCCCTCTAAGAGTTCCACCTGGGACTGGTAAATGATGTTGGAAGCAACCAATTTTCCATGATATATAGCTAAGAGCTGCTCGGTTGGTTTTCTGTTCAGTATTGGTCAGGACCATCAAAGAACGGATATAATTTGGGTGATGTATTGTTTATTGTCAGTTTTACAGCGAGACCAATGTTGTGAGTGGTTTCATGTCAGTAGGTTCATGTAAACACCTTAGTGACACTGCTGGAATGAGAATAATGAACCAACCAGATAATATCTGCTCTGTGTTGGTACGATTGGAGTCCTGACATTAAAAAGCAGATAAAGGGGACTAAAACAGTATGTACCATAGTCCACAAAGAGTCTATCTTTACTATAAGTGGAACTAAATAACATCAACAATATGTGGAGTAAGAAGGAGGCGTGTCCAAACTTTTGACTTGTACTGTATGTTAGTACATAGTGTCTCATACAATATTTGCACTACCTCTGGATTTAAGGAGTGACCGATATCAAAATACAGCAGTCATGTTCATGCATTGTCTGCTCAGTTGAAACTGGAAGATGGATGGAGGCCCCTGATGGGTGGATGGAGCATCCCTGCTTTCACAGAAATGAATTGACACTTTATTTCACAAACAGGCAGTGGTTAGCCGATTAAAATTTCATGCAATGATAGAAGCTTATTGAAATATATATGATACATTTGCATAATAAATCATGACAGCGACTGTGCCAGATCTCCACTGATTTTAAAAGCAGTAAAACTGATTTCCAGCATCAGTTACTTATAGAAGTTGTTTCACCTGAATCAAAGATTGTAATTTATTGTTTAAGAAACCTACACTGGGTAACATTGTAATCATCTGGTTCCAGCTTCCAGATTATGAGTTTATTGTTACAGTATTTAGCCATTTTATTTCAAATGCTTTGTTGTTGTATCTGTTGGGTCTTTGATGGATACACATATTCATCGAGTAGATTCATCAGGCTGATGAACTTAAGAGGGATTCAGGAATCAAGTGGATTTTTACATTTTAACAACAAAAGATGCCTCATAATTTTAAAGAGACTGTACTGGTTCAGCTCTGCTGTGATTAACACAAGGATGTTAAAGACTTAAACATACATGCAGTATCAGTCGAAAGTTTTGACACCCTATTTTTTGCTCCAATTATTGTCTGTGTTATCGTTTCCACTTACTGTAAAAATAAACTTTGTAGTTCTGCGATTCCAGACTGCCGTCCATCTGTTTGTGGACTAGAGTGCAGGCTCTGTTAGTCCACTTTACTTGTTTTCTATTGTCATGACCCCAATGATACAACCACAGAGCAGGTATTGTTTGATTGGTGCATTATTCACATTCCAGCAATATCACCCATGCCCATTAAATGGAGTTTCAGGCGCTGGGCCAATGGAACCAATCTATTGCTGGTCACAATTATTCAAACAGACAATATATGGCAATTTAGAGCATCTTATTTACCTTGAATCCATCTTTATGGACTGTGGGAGAAAACTGGAGAACCTGGAGAACCCGGAGGAAACCCATACGGACACAAGGGGAACATCGAAACTCCACCTAGTTTGGGCTTTGAACCTGGACATAAATGCTAAGAGGCGAGCGTGCTAATCACTAAGCCACGAAAAAATACCTGCTTGGTGGTTCTGCTCATTAGAGTGCAGCGGAATTAGGTGGTTAGCACATCCACCTCTTAGCGCTTGAATTCAAAGGATCCAGATTCAAATCCATGTGGGTTTTCCCCAAGTTATTTGGTTTCGTCCCACAGTCTATGGATTCAAAGTGAACTGGCTGCTCTATATTGCCACTATATAGAATGTGTGTGTGTGTGTGTGTGTGAGAGAGAGAGAGAGAGAGAGAGAGAGAGAGAGTGCCCCGCTCTGTCCTGTTGGTTCTTTCCTGGATGGGCATGGGGAACCCTCCCCTACAACCCTAGTAGAGGACCGTGTGTAAGATAGAGAGAGAGAGAGAAAGAGAGAGAGAGTAAATTACTCAAAAAAATAATTTAAAGATACACATATTGTACTACAGTAATGTTGAAATACAATGTGCATATGGTGGTGGTGCTGGGACTTAATAAAATAGCCAGTGAATGTATATACATTTTTCACGACAACTAAATGGTTTAAGGGCGGCACGGTGACTTTGTAGTTAGCACGGCCGCCTCTCAGCACTGGGGATCCAGGTTCAAAGCCTGATCTGGGTTGAGTTTCCATGTTCTCCCCGTGTCTGGGCAGGTTTCCTCCCACAGTCCAAAAACAAAGATTCAAGGTAAATTGAATGCTCCAAATTTCCTCTATATACTCTGTGTCTGTGTGTGAGTGAGTGAGTATTTGCCCAGCAATATATGGGCGTGAGGAACCCTATAGGATTAAGTAGAAGATAATGAATGAATGAATTGGCTTTGGCTTTTTGAATGTCCCTTATGTAAAATGTCTGAGCTCAGATCAACGTCTTGCTAGGTGACCTGAAGTGCTATTAGGCACTTTAAACTTTTTTTGTAAGTTTAATTATGCACACATAATTTTAAACCAAAACATTTCACTTGTTTTAATTTCAGCGCCATAGCATTTCGGCTTAGGACTTTACACCTGACATGTATTTATATCAGGACAGGAACATCGGCGCTCCGGCAGCGCTCACGGTAATAGCCCGAGGCAGTCGCGTCGCGCTTGTGCGCTCTCGCGAGAGAAGGCGAGAGGTCTCATTGGACGGGATTTGAGCAGGGACTCAGGTGTAAGAGCGCAGAGCGGCGCGAGTAGAGAGACAGACAGAAACAGAGAGACACACAGAAAGACACATCTCTATCCCTTTTCTCTCTCTCTCTCCATCAGGCATCAGATCCTCCGCTTCCAGCCGCAGACCCGCCGCGTTCGGCGCTTTATTTACATTATTATTTATTTATGCGCGTCTAGCAGGCGCTGTTTTTTTGATTTTTTAATACTATTTCGAGTTGTCATTTTCACCTCCCGCTCTTCAGCCTGCGCACTTTATGATCGGGGACGGACCAAGCGGGACGCCTTTTTTGCCAAAACACGCACGATGATGTCTATGAACAGCAAGCAGCCGCATTTTGCGATGCACCCGACTTTACCCGAACACAAATACACCACCTTACACTCCAGCTCCGAGGCGATCCGAAGAGCATGCCTGCACACTCCACAGGTAAACTAAAACCCAGCATCCCAAACGGAACTACTCCAGGACTCGGTTCTGCGTGATGTCCTCGTGTTCGTTCCCTGTTCCCGAAGTCGCTTTTGCGCGTCAGTGCACAGTGCGCTTTTTTTGGATGGCAACGGGTTGGCCTGCTTTGCGTCTAAAACGCGATAAATTGTCTTCGGGATTCGGTATTATTTTTTTTCCGACAATTGTCTAATTTGACTTGCTTGTATCCATCCCATGACGAATAATCGGATAGATCTGGCTGTCGGATCAGTCCACTTTTTTGCGCTATATACTCGTTTTCTGAGTATATAGCGCAAAAAAGAAGACTGATCCGACAGCGTTCGATGTTTATTTCTTATTCACGCATTTGCTTTATTACTAATGTATTTAATTACTTTCTGCTTCCTTTAGTGGTCTCTAAAACGAATACAAGTTTGCAACAAGCTACTGTACGTCAGTAGAACAAAAATATTTATATAGGTATATAAATATATATGATTTTATATGAATATTTAAAAGTAAAATATATAAAAGTATTTTTGGGCCTGACGAAATCTCCCATCATCTGCTGACCTCTTCTGAAGTTCAACATCCGATCCGATCCTCGTGTAGAAAAGCGTCGCTCCAATTCATGCAGTTAAAAAAACAATTGTAACCTATATCCTTTTTTAATATTGGTCTATTAAGTAGCAATAGTCTGAACTGCAATATTAATAACCTTTTTTATAGCGACATACGTATTTGAGGCTACATTAAGCTAAAAAACAAATAAATGTCACGTAGTGGTTTTGATTTTCGGATGATAACATTCAAGTTTTTCTTTCAATTACAACTGGATTCGTTTAAAACAACATTCAGGCGGCTCGAATGAAGCGCTAAACACAGACTATTTTTAGCATTTTATTAAAACTTGGTCCGTTTTGCTGTCGAGTAGACAAGTATCATGTTCCGTGTGCAGATACAACTTTGTTTTGTTATAAAAGGAGTGTGTAATTTTATTATCTGTAAACCGCAGACTTCTTGCAGATAGCCTACTGCATGATCCTTAATTTTAAATCTCATTGATATTTCAAGTGGAAGTCACATTGGAATTTTGCTTTATTGGTAAAGGGCTCCTAAAGAAAAGGCTTTGGGCACTTTGCGTTAATACGCGTGGATGCGTGGTATCAAGGATAACACAAGGTTCAAACGCCTATACATAACATTAAATCTATTTTATTAATGTTAACATTTCGTTCGTACTTTGCTTATCGCTTGTGTTGGGTAGTTGGTAAAGCATTTATCTACTGTTGTTGTACTGCCTGCCTGAGCATGTGACAAATAAAGATCTAAAATACTTATTTATTGCAAAGCAACAAAATCATGAAAAAAAAACATCGTAAAATTACAAATGAGCTTTCTGTCCTTTGGTGTTTTGTGACTTGAAGTTTGCGGAAGAATGTTTTTTGCAATTCACAATTTTGAATCCCGTGTCTTAAGTTTTGGGCAAAAATGTTTACAAAAAACTTATTCTCTTTAAATTTCCTGCTACAAAATTTTAGACCTTTAAAGATGGTGCTTTTATAGTGATCAGCTTTTAATGTGATGCATAATGTAGAAATAATATATTTTTTTTGAAACATAAAATTAGATTAGATTAGATTGGATTCAACTTTATTTTCATTGTGCAGAGTACAAGTACAGGGCCAATTAAATGTAGTTAGCATCTAACCACATTTATATACACAATATATACATTATTTACATAAAGTGCATTAATATGAGTGACTGGTGCATGGAGAAGTGAAGTATTTAAATGTAGATGCATAATATGAACATGATGTAATATAAAATATTAATGTAGTTATATTTAATAATCATATCACACATTTTCTGTTTACTTTTATCTTTAAATAATTGTAAACTGTCATAATATTGCATATTGCACCATAATCATAGACTCTGCAGTGCACTATTTATGTATTTTTTTAGTATGTGCATGTAAAAAGTCAATTTAAAATTTTCTATTAAAGTATTCAACTTTCTGTCAGACTGTAAATTAAAATAGAAATAATTAAATAGAAATAGCCTTTGTTATTATTATCATTTATACATTAACAATAAAGTTGGTTTAAGTTGTTAATGCCTCTTTTTGTCATAACTGATGATTTCAATGTCTCTGATTGGTTGCGCAGCTGCAGAGTAACATCTTTGCCAGTCTGGATGAAACCCTACTGGCACGCGCAGAGGCCCTGGCGGCTGTTGACATGGCTGTGTCACAGGGTAAAGCCCACCCGTTTAAGCCGGATGCCACCTACCACACTATGAACAGTGTGCAGTGCTCTTCGACATCCTCAGTACCCATCGCATCTACACACCATGGGCACCCCCACCATCCACACCACCATCCACACCACCACCAGAACCTGGAGCCACCAGACCTCATGGAGCACATTAGCTCACCCTCACTGACCCTCATGAGCAGTGCGCATGAGGCTACTGGAGGTGCCGGAGGAGGAGGTGGGGGAGGAGGCGGTGGAGGCGGTGGGAGTGCTGGCTTGATCTCCACCTCGGCTCACCCTCATCCGCATGCCCACATGCATGGTTTAAGTCACCTCTCCCACCAGGCTGCGATGAACATCAACTCCTCACTTGGCCACCATCATCACCCGCACCATCCTCACCCAGGACTTTTACCTAGCCACCCCAGCAGTGCACAGGCCACCTCTGGCCTTGTCCCAAATGGACTTCCCTCCCTTCCGGACTCAGATACGGACCCTCGTGAGCTGGAGGCCTTTGCAGAGAGGTTCAAACAGCGGCGGATCAAACTGGGTGTCACCCAGGCGGACGTGGGAGGTGCCCTGGCTAACCTGAAAATACCTGGTGTGGGCTCACTCAGCCAGAGTACCATATGCCGGTTTGAGTCTCTCACTCTGTCCCACAACAACATGATTGCACTGAAGCCCATCCTGCAGGCATGGCTGGAGGAGGCCGAGGGTGCTCAGCGGGAGAAAACGAACAAACCTGACCTGTTTAATGGCGCAGAGAAGAAGCGCAAACGTACCTCTATTGCCGCGCCTGAGAAGCGCTCCCTTGAGGCATACTTCGCCGTTCAGCCAAGGCCTTCTAGCGAGAAAATTGCCGCCATCGCAGAAAAACTGGACCTCAAAAAGAATGTGGTGCGTGTGTGGTTCTGCAACCAAAGACAGAAACAGAAAAGGTTGAAATTTTCAGCCACACACTAATGACACTAACATTCAGAACAACGGACATTCTTTTGGATCTACATAACATCCACTTATAGATAAAAAAATGGTTCCTTGTTTTTTTCCTTTCATAAGAGAATTGTGACTTCTTCAAAAAAGGCAACTTAAAATTCAGAAATGGTTTTGAACTCTAAAGAATGTAGCATTTACTTTTGATTTAATTTAATTTAATTTAATTTAATTTAATTTACTTGCAAATTCCATTCCAAGGACCAAAACATTTTGAATATTGTCATTGCATTAGAAAATTGGTTCCCAATTTATTTTTCTTCTGGTGACTATAAAAGCTTTAGATCTAAACCCACTGTGTTTTTCACAAACATAATATTTTTTTAAAACTTTATTATTTATTGTTGTGAATGCACTTCACAACACTCATCATCTCAGCTCTGCTGTCTCATTTATTTATGTATTTATTTATTTTATTTATTATTACTATTATTATCACTATTAGCTCATTATTTTTATGTGTTCTTTAATAATTTATTTCCCCACTTAGCTCTAGTAGACTCAGCCAAGAAAATGAGTTATTGTGCATTTAAAGGTACTAAGCTTTCTTAATGTTCGGGAACTTCTATGTACCTCTTTGCCCAGTTACCTTATTGTACTCAACAGTAATCAACCCAGAAGGTTCATTCATATAAAATAAAACCATGAGACAAGATTCTCTCCTTTTATTCCTGACAGTGTATGCAAACTCCAGACAGGTCACCTGGGCTTATAAATTCAAATTCCTTAAATCTAACAGAACCTACTGTTCAGATTTTAAGTGTTTTTGCTTTGATTTTAATGCACTTTTTTTGAAGTGATGAAATAGCCATGAAAGCATTACCTCACACCGAGTTTGGGTCGGTCATTATTTATTCATTTAGAGCTAAATAATTAAACAATTATGTGTCGGGGTTAATTATTTATTTCTGTGTGTGTTTTGTCGGGGTCTTGAAAAATGACTTATGATGGAAAACGATTTAAGACAAAAAAAAAAAGGATACACCATCCCTGTTTAATGTACGAGTCCAGATTAGAGGTGGCAACCACCGCCTGGATTTGTTTATGCACTGAAATATATTATTTCTCAATTATTATTATTACTACTATTTATTATTATTATTATTATTATTATTATTATTATTATTATTATTATTATTAATATTATTATTAAGATTAGGTAGCTATAATAAAATGTTTTGTATGTGTATATAAATATATATAGGCCTATGATAAACCCACAAACACCACCGTGCATCTCTGTGTCCAGGTTTTTATTCTGTTGTTTTGCAGAAGAAAATGTATTTATGAAATCCGATTATTATTTTCATCTGCCGTTGCCTTTTATAGTTCTATAAAAAATTCGCATGTGTCAGATGATCACGTGTTTATCCGGACGGGGCAAAGAAAAGCAAAAAGACAATAAAAAAGTCTTTTTTTTAAAGCGTTTTCAATTCGTACACTTTGGTTTGCAGTGCAAACATTCTATGCATTATTTAAAATGAACTCGTCCGAAACCCTGCTGCATTAAAGGACCTGCTGTTAGCCCCGCGCGCGCTATTCCTGCCAGTGTCCCGTCACATACACACGCGCACTCGCGCCATCCCACGCACGCACCCACGCACAGTGTTCGTTTCACCGTGTTAATTGTCGAGAGGTGAAGAAAATGAAAGCTGTGTCAGAAGAGGGTGATTTTTGATTCCGTGTGCGTCATGTTTACAGTTGACGCTCAGGCGACGCTAAGAACCTTCTCATCTTCTGCTCTGTAAACCAAACCTTTTTCCAGCAGCACCGCACACTTTCTAATAAATCTCTGAGAAAACCAAACACGAGTGAATTATTATTATTATTATTATTATTATTATTATATTATTATTATTAATATTATTGGGCGGCACGGTGGCTTAGTTGTTAGCACGTTTGGGATTCCCGGTTCGAATCTCCATCTGGGTGGAGTTTACATGTTCTCCCCGTGTCCGCGTGAGTTTCCTCCGGGTTCTCCGGTTTCCTCCCACAGTCCAAAAACATGGAACAAGTCAGTTGAGTTCTCCAAATTGCCCCATATAGAGTGTGTATGCATGCGTGTCTGTGTTAGTGAGTATGTGCCCAGCGATAGATTGGCGCCCTGTCCTGGGTGTATCTGCCCAGCGCCCAAAACGTTCTCCCCTGGATGGGCATGGGGAACCCCACCGCGACCCTAATATAGGATAAAGCGGAAGATAATGAATGAATGAATTATTATTATTATTATTATTATTATTATTATTATTATTATTATTATTATTATTATCTTAATGTATATCCTATTTTCACATAAGGCCAAATCAATTCCTAATTTAACCGTAATTACTAATTAGTGTGAAAACCTAGCCTTGTAAATGTGTACATAATAGTCGTCTTCTTATATTATAATAACAATAACAACAATAATAATAATAATAATAATAATAATAATAATAATAATAATAATAATAATATTTATTATTATTATTATTAGTTAATTTTTTTGTTATTAAGTGTGATAATGCTTCCCACGTCATAAAAACTATCTGAACACCTACTACAGAAACCATTAAGTTCTGGTAAGACAATTCTGAGAGATTTTCCACCAAATTTTGGAGCATGTCCGTGGTAATCTTTACACGCCAAACAGTCGGTGGTCCAAAATGCGTGGCGTGTTGCTAGGATTAATACATCTAATTTGAGTAAAAATCCCGAAAGATACATCTGAACTCAATCATTAAAGGTTTCATATACGTTCGTTCATTTCATTTAAATATTGAACTGCGTTTAATGTTATGAAACAGTTAGAGGTTTAATGTTGACCAAAACCGTTTTTTAATATATTTTTTCACTTTATCATACTTTATCATACAATAATGTGTTTGGTGTGTTAATTAAACAAATGAAATAATTAACATAATTTAAATGCAAATACAAAATACGGATAAATAAATGTAGCTAGTGTAAACAATGACATGTTAATTACTTTGAGCAATTTAGGGTATTATTATATAATATATACTGTGTTTATTTTTTATTATAATACTTTATTATTATATTATTATTATTATTATTATTATTATTATTATTATTATTATTATTATTTAATATCCATATGTCAACTATAAAAATCCTCTCCTAATAACCTAGATAGACATTGTGCAGCTCTGAGCCTCGATCTTTGAGTTCCAGTATGACTTACCTAAACATTAAAGATGAATACCCTGATGTACGGCTTCGTTTAATAATTCATGTTGTGAGATTTGAAAATTAATAAACGCGAACGCAACGAGGCGCTAATTAAAAACCTGAGTAATTATTCTAATTATTATTACGGGAGGTCTAATGGGATGTTCTGACATGTCATACAAAGTGGCATTAAATAGATCACGTTTCACACCGAGGACAAATAATCCGTCAAAGATGGATTATTCACCTGAACGCAACGATTCCCGACATCAAAGTGAAGATCAGAAAAACACGAGGTTCGAAAATACACAGGAAACGAATCTGACAATTCAAAAGTCCTTTTTTGTTAAAAATGAAAAAAAAAAAAACATCAACAAAACGCGAAAAGTAGAAATCATTCACGACGTTCCTTCAACGTGTCAGCGGAATCATTTCGGGTGATATTGCGTTCCAGGTTTTTATTTTTACAGTTTGGTGACCGCCTTTAGAAAAAAAGAAGGAAGTAAATGTTAAATGTAAGTGATGCAATATTAATCAAGGCTGCTGATATAAAATGCAATATTTCAGAGAGCTGAAGGGCTTTTATTCGGAGGAGAGGAGAGCAGTGGCGATGGAAAGAAGCAGAGAAACGCAGAAAAAAAGGAGATAAAATGAGAGAAAAAAAAGAAAATGAAGGAAGAAGACAAGTCGTTATTGGTCGCATTTGGCTTTTGGCGAGGAATAAGCGTCGGCACTGTGAGTTCATTTTTGCTTATTCTTAATAAAATGATGCGCTTTAATCCAGTGCTTTTTTTGCTGCAAATATATAAAAAAACATAAATCTCCCCAAGCGATAATGGATCAATGTCGCTGGAGGTAACAAATTAAATAAAATAATATCTTTAATATAATGTCAAGAGTCGCTGCCCATTTAGAAAATTTATTTAGCATTCAGTTATTTTGTGTTAAAATCTGTTTGCCGATATGTAGCTGCTGGATTACTACAATAATCTGCAGACACTTTTATCACAGCTCAAATAATTCTGCGCTCTGCATGTCTGCTCACAGTGAGCTCGTGGTGTATAATAGCAGTAAAATCCTTCTGATTTGCCCCTCTATTTGCCCCTGGCCAGAGTGGAGCCCTCAGCTAGCCCAGCTGCTCCACCTGCCATATGGGGCCATTCATCATGAGGCTATTAATCAGGACATGTAGCTACAGCCAACCCCTCTGAAACAATCAAATAAAGTTTATTACTCACCATCCGAAATCATTAAGAAATTTATTATTATTATGATTTTATAATCATTATAATTAATTCATTAATAATACGTTATTTGCATATAAAGTGTTTTATATTAATGTATTAATGTTTGCACAATATGTGGACAAAAGTATTGCAACATAACTTTTAATAACATTTTGCAGTTATATAGTCTCACTGTAACAAATCACGCAATCTTATTGGTTCCAGTATGACTATATCAACACACAGAACATGGTCCAATGAAAGTCTGATGTGGGAGAACATCTGACCTGCACAGAGCCCTGACCTTAACCCCACTAAATATCTAACATCAGCATCTGAAATCACACATGACCTTCTGGATGAATATGCAAAAAAAATCTGCAGACATGCTTCAAATTCTCATAGAAAGACTTTATAGAGAACTAAAGGCTGTTACAGCTGTAAAATGGAGGAGCAGCTTAGAACAATATATAGGTGTAATATGTAGTTGTCCCTGTACTTTTGCTAATGACAAAAAAAAAAAATCATCTCATCTCATTATCTTCTGCTAGTAAAGGTATTGGGGCCATTAAGGGGGAGGGGACATGCCCATGCAGGGGAGAATGTTTTGGGTGCTGGGAAGGCTTTTGATTGTGGGAGGAAATTGGAGAACCCAGAGACAAAAGCATGGAAAGTCCACCCAGAACGGTATTCAAACCTCGATTCCCAGCGCTCAGAGCAGGGCATGCTACCCACTACACCACCGTGCCACCATGCTTAACTCTTTCTCTGTTCTGCCCTCCTCCTGTTTCCCCCTACATACATCAGTTTTGAATACAGCAACTCTAAACTATTCACAAATTTAGCATACTTTGACAGTGGTACAAGGCGGCACGGTGGCTTAGTGGTTAGCACGTTCGCCTCTCAGCGCTAGGGATTCCCGGTTCGAATCCCCATCTGGGTGGAGTTTCCATGTTCTCCCCGTGTCTGCGTGGGTTTCCTCCCACAGTCCAAAAACATGGATCAAGCCAATTGAATTCTCAAAAATTGCCCCATATAGAGTGTGTATGTGTGAGTGAGTGTGTGCCCAGCGATATATTGGCGCCCTGTCCTGGGTCTATCTGCCCAGCACCCGAGACGTTCTCCCCTGGATGGGCATGGGGAACCCCACCGCGACCCTAATAGAGGATAAAGCGGGAGATAATGAATGAATGAATGAATGACAGTGGTACAGTGTTCCACAGTGTTCAGAGGGTTTGTTTTGTAGATAGAGCAGCAAAAAAGTAAATTCATTGCCCTTGATGTGATCGACTTTCTGGGTTCTGGGACCTGAAAAGTTCGTCTCAGCTTTGACCAAGGATTTGACCATGGATTAGTAAAGCAATAAGGCATGAGAAAGACAGGAAAGAGGATATAGTTATTGGTATTAGGCATGATGCAAATTGTAGTATAGTTACGCCTCATTCCTGTGATTAATTCACAACAATGCACAACCTCGAGTGCCTTTACGCTTTTTTAAAACAGTTACAAGCACACTTAAAAAATAATCTGTTAATAAACTGGTCTTCTGCAATAATCTAGTGAACAATGATTGCTGAGTAACAGGATTCTGTTTTTTTGAAACTTAAAAACTGTCAACTAGTGGCCAAATTATAGAACCCAATTTAAAAAAACACATACAACAGGCTTAGTGCTAATCGGGAATCGGCTCACTGTTTATATTAATCTGTATTTTATGATTTAAAGTAATGTATTGTATTGATGTATTTCATTTATTCGACAGAAAAGCGGTCAGAGGTGTGAATTAACGGCTCAGCCAATCAGATTTAAAGACCAGAACTCCCCGTTTTGTAATAGGTTTTGCGGCACATATTGTGATGTGGGTGGCGCAGTGCGGTGCTTGGAGTGGGGGGGGGGGGAGAGAAAGGCATAAAGTGACGAAGACGAAGACCAACAAAAGTCAACCGAAAGTTAAAACGAGGAAATACGACGAAGCATATGGCGCTTGGCTTCACTGTAACTAAAGGTGGGAGACGAAGAAAGACCGGCGTGTCTTCTGTGTCTGTGAATGTTGGCAGCAGACAGCGTGAAGCCAAATAAATGAAGGTGTCACTTAAAGACATTACACCCCAATCACGCTGATAAACCGCTTGAGCTTTTAATCGAAAACGTGACGCGTAGAGCCAGCAATCATAACGCTTTAGGAAAGCTACTTCAGAAAAGCTGTGCTGCAAAATGGGCGCGTTGTAAACATTAGTTCTGACTTACTTATTTTGTTAAAAAAATAAAAATAATAAAAAAAAACAGCACAAATTGTTGTATTCATTCATGTTTTGTAGGTTAAAGTGTTAATAAATTGTGCTCCTGAATTAATGTTGCTGATGAATTTGAATTTATTATTATTTATTGATTTTATTTAATTTCATTTTACAGTATCAAATGCCAGTCAGTTCAAAAATGTTTCTAGTTTAAATAAGGATTTCATTAGTTTCTGTTACAAACTAAAAAACAAAGTTAATAAAATTATTCCTTGTTCTAAGTTGATCTATATTTCTTTCTTTTTTGTTTTCTTTATTGTTAATAAGGATACATTGTTATAAAAGAGGTGTACTTATAACAAATTTATAGACAAATGATACTACAGTGGTTGTGTAAAAATACTTTTTCATCCGATTTTGTCATGTAGGGGGGAGGGGGGCGCAAAAAGTTTTCTTCCTAGGGGGGCTTAACAGAAAATATTTGAGAATCACTGACCTAAATGTACTGTATATTCCACCTATCCCACACAGAGCTTGTCACTAATAGTTTTATCATGTTTACACTTTGGATAAAAACATGCTATGCTAATATGTACCTTTTAATGTGGAAGATAATGGCTGGATGGATTTGACACAAAATTCACCTGAAAAAACAGGTGAGTCTTAAAGCATGAGACAGAAAATGTGGCTGAGAGGGGTAAAAGCTACCACAGCTATTACTGCAAAACTGAATGAACAACAGGTGTTCATGCTTTTGAAATGCTTATAAATAAAGCTAATTGAAAAATGTGTTAAAAAGCAGATCTGGTTATATAAAATTATCTATCTGTCCATCGATCCGGATCTGAATTTCAATCCGCTTAATCCCATACTAGGGTTCCCCATGCCCATACAAGGGAGAACACATTGGGCACTGGCAAACACACAAGATAGTGCACCAATCTATCCCTGGGCACACACACACACACACAGAAACACACACCATAGGGGCAATTTAGAGCAGTCAATTCACAATCAATCCATGCTTTTGCAGTGTGGGAGGAAACCGGAGAATCCAGAGGAAACCCACACGTACACGGGGAGAAAATGGAAACTCCTCCATTCAAACCTGGATTGCAGTCACTGATAGGTGAGTGTGTTTTTGAATGAATTTATTAACACACATGTGACCAAGCTTTGCTGGTGTCACACCCGCTAGCTTAAGCATGACAGTATTTTATAAATTGTTTCAGATATAAAATGAAATACATTGGTGCTTGATTGTTAAAATTTTGAATGTTCTATATTACATAATATATTTGTCCTAAAATTTTATCATATTTACAAACAAGTCCTTAAATTAGAAAAAGTATGTAATGTATGTTCTTTCTCCAAATATACTGTACATAATTCTTCCCAAATGATTCTGATCCACTCTCATTTTCATCTAGACCACATGCCTTATTATGTCCACAAGTCAATCAAAGGTGACTCACGTGGAAACTCCTGCCCAATCATTCCTAGATGCAAGCCAAACATGTTTTAAAACATGTGGCTTATGTGAGTTCTTTTCTATGTAGGCCATGTAGTTAAGCAATAAGGCATGAGAGGGCGTGCTTTATTGTGAATAAATCACGGGAAAGAGGGGTTTTTACCGTAATTTATTGACAATAATCCACAAACTTGAGTGCCTTATTGCTTTTATGAAATGGTTACAAACACACTATAATAAAAAAAATGATAAATGCATTTATTGTAGGCAAAATCATTAATAAACTGGTGTTCTGTGACATAATGTATTCCTGTATTTAAAGTAAATGCTAATCGCTGAGTAACAGGTTTCTCTAACAATTAAATATTGCCACCTATTGGCAAATTACAGAACACTGTTCATAAAAATCACTGGTAAAATAATGTATTGAATATCACGCATTGATATGTGAAGCGGAGTGTGTTATTGTCAATAAAGGCAAGTGTGGACAAACAGCTCAGCCAATCAGATTTAAACACCGGAACTACCTGTTTTATAAATAGTAGTATAATATGTCTGCCATATGTGGATTAGATGTGTTTTGGGACATGTAAATCATATTAATATTTTTACATGAAGGTCATCTTTGGCAGTTTGCCAGCCCTGGAAGTGGGCCAGCAGTGTTATTGCTTAGCCAGATGTGGCCCTTTAGCATCATGGTCCCATTCACTGATCTAATTCTTGTGTTTCCCCTTAAGTAAGCACAGCCCAAGACCAACCAGTTTGTTTGTACAAGTACTATTGCTTTACTGCCTTATCCTCCTTTGTGTGCCAAAAACACTCTGCGAAGTTTACAAGTCTACAGACTCAAATGCAAAACCCCAAACCTCAACACTTTGCCTTTGATCCATGAGTAGCTTTGCTAACTTGGTACTATTTAGACCGTGTTTCCAGAGCATCTTGCGACAAAATCATGGACTTTATGTTACACCCTTCACAAGGTGCGTCACGATGCTTATTACTATCATATAGCCCGCTAACAATCTATTTTTATGCCTCCCTCCTGCACAATTTAAATAGCAACACTGTATTCACATAAATTCCCCACTGATGTGAATACATGTTATCTGATATATCCCCTGATGGCTGTTTTAAAATAAGGTGTGTTCAGGTACATTTCTGGTGTATTGCTGTCTTGGTGATGGAAAACATAGGTGCACCGCTGACTAAAAACAACCTAAACAGATGTCAACAAGTAGATGTTCATTGATATCTTGGTGGTGAATCATCAACACAGGTGCATGTGCAATGCCACTTAATGCTGAATAGAACTGAACACTATTAAATATCACTGCATTTGTACACTGAATGCCAGCTGTTTTTTTATTAGTGCTACAAGCTGAAATGTGAAAGCTGAATTCTTGCCCTTAAATATTGAATGTATGTTGATATACCATTTCTTAACACTGAGGACCAGGTTTGAATCCTGATCATCATCATCGTTTTTACACTATCACATTTGGTGCAGGGGGGGGGGGGGGGGGGTTGCAAAGGACAGGGTGTGAGATCAGATGAGGTCAAGTGTCTCTGCTGAATCGGTGTTCATCTCCACCTCGCATTTGCTCAGTAATCTCCACCAGAGCTGGGGTTGACACAGCAGCAAATTTCAATCACAAGGGGCTTGAGAGATGGGCGCGGAACATATTTGTTTAATAAATCCTTCATTTTGGTGGAAAAATATTTGAGAAGTGAAGTTTGACCCCTACATGAAGGAGTGCACATTCACTATGGTGAAGTAAAATGAAGGTTAAGTTCTTTGAAGTGCCCTTCTGAGCAGCCCATGCAGATGTGAGCACAGGGGGTGGGTGTGTGGGTATGGGGGATGTTAATACCAATTTCCACCTTATCCATAACAATATGAACAAGAAGATGTTGTGATTGTACATTCACACACAGGACGTGTTTGTGTGTGTGTGTGTGTGCGCGCGTGTCTTTGTGTATATGTGTATATGTGTATGTGTGTGTGTGTGAGGAAGCTCAATTTAAAACAGCTTTACTATGTAATCCTAACATGGAATAGGTGACAAAGTGGCATAGGAATTAGCACTTAGTTTACATGTTCTCTCCATGTCCATGTAGGCTTTCTGCAGGTTCTCCGGTTTCCTCCCACAGTCCGCAAACAATAATTGAAGTTAAATTGGCAGCACTGATTTGCCCCTATCTAAATTGTCCCTATATAGTGTGTGTGAAGTGAGTATGTGCCCGGGGATGGATTGGTGCCATCACAAAAATCGAAGCTGGAACCCAGAGCTGAAAGGCAAAAACACATACATAACAGCTAAAATCTGTAATCGTCAAATTTGTAAACACTTTTACTAAACAGAGCATGTGAAAGTGAACAGGTACGATGGCCGTGCATGTTCATGTCATCACTGTTGACAGCACCTCAGAAATGCAGGATTTGTACAGTTTGCAGCATAAATGCCAAAACGGTTTGTCTGAACCCTGCTCACACTTTAGCTTACTAAAGGCCTGGGGTTTTGTGCCTCTTTGACCCTGTATTGAACAAGCTTCGACCCTCATCATCATCCCTATTTTGCTGCTGTACTGTGCTGTGCTGCGTTGCAGTTGTTCCCAAAAGCACTGACGTCTTTACCCCATTAAGTCTGTTGTGAGACACAGATAAGAGCAACTTATGGGTTGCTGTGAGTGGCTGTGTCTAGAATATCTCCTTGTAACAGATGTGCTTTTCATTTAGAAAAAAAAGAATTTCAGCAGCGGATATCATATGTATCAGGTTTATATCTGCAGCAAGCTCGTATTTATTGATTGTATCAGGTTGCATGTCAGAGTCAACATCAGGTTTGAGTAGTCACATTTTAAATGTTCTTAATCTAGTCAACGAGCTCCAGAATCTGTGCAATGCATTTTATAATCCACAAGAATGCAGACATAATGTCAGGAGTGGGTAATGTATGTCTTCCTTGTCTCGTTCGGTCTGCGTGTCATTAATAAGTCTCTGTTATTAGTTAATTGAAGCGTTGATTGCGTCTTCTACTGTGTTCGTCCGTAATGTAATGTATATTACCCTGCCTCTCCTGCATGTAGATGTTCATTCATTCATTCATTCATTCATTCATTCATTCATTACCTTCTGCTTAATCCTCTACTAGGTTTGTGGGGGTGTTCCCTATGCCCATTTAGGGGAAAATGTTTCGGGCACTAGGCAGAAACACCCAGGACAGCTGGGCACATTCACTCACAAAGGCACACACTATATGGGACAATTCAGAGCATTCAATTTATCTTGAATACATGATTTTGGACTGTTGGAGGAAACCCACATTGATACTGAGAATACATGGAAATTCCACCCATATTGAGATTTGAACCTGGATCCGGAGGTGCTAACCACTAAGCCACTGTCCCATCCCATATCAGTGTTCTAGTGTCATTATATCTGTTAGGTTTGTTTCTGCATGTGTGTTTTGTCTCCTCGTTGTGTCCTGCATTAAATATTGCACCTTATCCTGTCTCTGGACATACTGTACGCACATATGCAAAAGTCTTGAAGTCTTTAAATTTAAAACCTGTATATTTTGATTGGTGTACTGTTCTCTGTCCAGCATCACAGATGTCTGATCCACTTAGCACAACACAAACTAACACACCAACACCATCTCAGTATCACTGCAGTACTGAGAATCATCCACCACCAAAATACCTCCTCTTAGGGAGTCCTGATCATCAGAAAACATACTAAAGCAGTCTAAAAAATCATGTAGAGAAACAGATGGATAAGATGTTAGCTTTTTCCCCTCATACTGCCTGTCTGTCTCTAACTCTACGTTTCTCTCACTCTCTCTGCTTATCTGTCTCTCTTATTTTCCCTCTCTGTGATAATGAGAACAGCTGACTGTTTTCACCACACCATCAAATATTCATCCGTGTTGATTAAACAGGACAGAGGAACGCATCCGCGCCAATTCATATCTACACACCAAAACAGACAGGTTGGGGCTGTGTTGGGAGTTTAAGAATTCAGAAGAAGAAAGGAACAAGAAAGAAAACCAATATAGAAGAGAGTGCTGGCACAGGCAGGGTGAAGTGACAAGTTATGAAGGATGGAGGGTAAAGTAGAACGTAGTGAAACTGGAGGAAGAAGATGAGAGTGGGTAGACAGAGCTGGGAAAATTGCTAGTAAGTGATGTTTGGATAGAAAAGAGAAAACCCTTTTTTTCTAAGAGAATAGAGAAGAAATACTGTGGAGATGAAGTTTAAAACTGGATAAGAACAATGTTAATTTAAATCAGAGAAGCAGTTACAACAAAAGAGAAATGGAATCAGAAAGTGGGGTGAAAAAACACACTGAGAAGAATACAACAAAGAGATAATGAATCAAAGAAAGGAAGATATTAAGTTAAATATAATGAGATGAGATAAAAGAAGGAAGAACTGATAGACGATTAAAAGTGATGGGAACGAACAAAGAGAGGTTGTTATGGGACAACAAATCTAAAAGCTTGTAAAAGAGTTTCAGGTGGCAAATCAAAGGAAAAGAAACAAAAACAAAAAAGGAGAGTGTAAAGTAAAGAATAACATATAACAAAAAACACAGAGAAGGAGTGGAAAAAGGTAGAAATGGGTGGAGTGAAATGAGTGAGAGATTATGAAAGGTGGAGAGAGCAGTGACGAAATGAGTGGAATAAGGAGGAAGAGAGGGATAAACTAGGGAGGAAAGAAGAAGAAAGTGATGGAGGAGGGTCACTGTGGATCACAGTAAATATTTAATGAGGTGCAGCAAAGACAGGAAGCGAGCGGTCAAAGGGGTTACTTCCAATCATCTACTGCAGAACCACGTAGGGAAAGTGTAAGACAGAAAGACAAAATGAGGGCGAGAGAAAGATGATATCTGATTAGTTCATTACACCCGAACCCAATCAAACTGTGATATCACAATAAGCAAAAAAATGACAGTAATAACATAAAGTAGCTGAAGCCAAACTTTGCCACAGAAGTTGCCTTTGAAATGGTAATCTGCCATTTCACCCTCTCTGGTGTGTGTGTGTGTGTGTGTGTGTTCCTATCCTGATGTAGGAGTGAAATATCATCTACTAGATACACTTTTTGTTCTCTTTCAGTCTCTTATCCCTTTTTATTGAAAGCAAAAGAGTCTCTGACCTCTTGTACCTGATTTTCTCATTCACTCCTGATCTTCATCTTCACACTTCATCTTCATCATTCACAACTCTCACCTTAAGAATTTCCACCAGGAGCTACAAGGTTTATACTGAGACAATTCTAGCGACTGACCGCATCAGGTGGTCAGATATTCCCTATTTCTCTTATTCTCTGAACTTCAGTATTGTTAATTCTCAGGCTTCCAGATGTTATCAACCATCATGTTTAAATGAACTTAAATATACAAATTTATCCAGACCTGCCCACTACAGGAGCTTGTATGACAACCCATTGTCAGTTGGTCGCATAGTTACATCACATTACATTATGTTACATATAGTAAGCTCATTTAGCAGAAATTTTTATCCAAAGTGAATTACATGTATACCGACATGATGATTGGGGTCAGAACACTTACAATATTAACATTGTCTCAAAGCAGCTTTACAGTGTTCTAAACCTTAAGCCCAAGTGCGAAGCGACAGTGGTAAAATATCCTGGTGGTCTTGAAAGAAACTTTGTGATGACCAAGGCTTAGTGGGGGACTCATCCTCCTCGCCTTGTTTAAGGACGGACATTAGTAACTTTAGTGAACCTAGGATTTGAACCCACAATATTCATATTAAAAGCTCAATACTCAGCTACCACACCCCTATCTCAATAAAAACAGCCTCCTGGTTTTCCAAAAGTGTTTAGAGTGTGTCTGTGAAAGTCTTTGGCCTTTATTTTTAATATGACTGGAGACAGCCAGACTTATTAGACAGAGCAGTACTTTAACGTCTTTTATCGTAACATCCGATGTAGTCCTTTGCTGTTGTAGTCTATTTGCTTCAGGATTTGACATGTTGTTAATGTCATAATTGCAAACCTCTAAGCCACTATGCCACCCCTAATATAATGAAATAAATGAACATTACTGCAGTGATCCAGGGGACTCAATCGATCTTTAGAATATGTGATCTGTGCAAATCGTTTCCTCTTTCAGTTTCTTCATCATGCAGCATGGTTCCAGTATTCTGAATTATTTTGGTTTAGTTTATGTTTAATTTAGTGTTAGATAAATGTTCAGATTATAATTTAAATCTGCATTGATTTAAAGTATGCAGATTTGCACAGAATTTAATTTGGTGTAATAGTAACATTTCTGTATTTGTAATTTGATATTCAACTTGTCTCATTTCCCTGTTTCTCACTTCCTTTTCTTAAATAATCTGTGGGTGTCAAATGGACACAGAGAAGATAATTAAAGTGCTTTCAAGGTAGTTCATCCGAAGCTGCATCTTAAATTACATGGCCTTCATTCTGCCCACCGTAATATTGTATGTACTTATTGATGATGTAATTCCTAGATGTATTTCTTGGTAACAACTTCCAAGTCATTATGTCTTCTAGGAATGATGATGCTTTGAAGAGGATTAGTTATTACATTGGAGAAACACAGTAAAGGTCCAGTGTGAACAGACTCAATCATAAAACATATCACCAACAGAGTGTGACACATTTCTGTTTAACTGAGGATGTAAGCTTAGCTTAGCTTCATTTAGCTTAGGTTCCTTTTTAAATTTACACCAAGCACTTGCACTTGCCTCATGTGCTTTGTCTGCACATTCACACAAATCTCTTTTATACAATAAAGGACATACGTGTTGCTTTAAAAAGAAGCTACATAGAGGAACCCTGTTGGTGAAGTTGGTATGTTGATGTCAGGTAGTAGGTTCTTTCTACAGGTGCAGAGCGAAGGTGATCAATATCAGCCGTGAGAAAGACTGCTAATAATTCATTAACTCAGCGATGTGATCTTTTGTGAGACTGAGAGGAAGAGGGAAAGACACAGACAGATAGACGTAGACAAAGACACACACACACACTTAAAAAAAAAAACTAGCAATAAGACATTAAATTAAAATACATTTAACAAATTACTCAAAGTGTTAATGATTTTTAAAATGTGCTAACAGTCTGGGAAAGTCCCTTGTCTCCCAACCTCTGTCATAAAAGCTTCTTTAGGTTTAATGTGTAGCTGTCAATAATTGAAAAAAAAATATGAAAATAAATACTAATGTTAAATACTATTGTTAAACAGTGAGGCTTGTCCTTTTGGTGCCTGGATCAAATTGTCCTATGTGAAGATTTGACCTCATGGCAAGAACATCTCATCTCATCTCATTATCTTCAATTTAATCCTCTAGTAGGGTCTAGGGTCTCCATGCCCATCCAAAGAGAACGTTTTAGGCACTGGGCAGATACAACCAAGACAGGGTGCCAATCTATCGCTGGGCACACACACACACAAACGCACTATATTGGGGCAACGTGTGAAACCCACTGTGAAACCCACTGTGAGAACAATAAAAGTGTGGCCAGAGGGGACAGACGACATGCTCCAGGACCGGTTTAGAAACACTGATTGGAATATGTTCTCGCACACAGACCTGGATCAGACCTGGATCGGTACTGGAATATATCTCCACCACTACAGACAGTGTCACCACCCAGAAACAGATCACCATGTAGCACAACCAGAAACCATGGATGAATCGAGATGTTCGCCTACTGCTGAAGGCCTGTAACATCGCCTTCAGGTCAGGTGATACAGAGGCTTACAGTACAGCCAGGGCTGAGCTGAAGAGGGGTATCGAAAAAGCCAAACACCACTACAAGGGGAAGGTAGAAGAACACTTCTCCAACTCCAACCCCCGACGCATGTGGCAAGGACTTCAGATCATCACTGATTACAAGACCATCAACCCCTCCCCTATCTCCTCTGATGTCTCCTTCCTTGATGAGCTTAACAATTTTTACGCTCGGTTTGAGAGAGGGAACCTGACAACTGCAACCAAGACAAACGTGTCTGCAGATCATCAACCACTGACTCTTTCTGCCACTGATGTAAGAATGGTGTTGAGCAGGATCAATATCCACAAGGCTGCGGGTCCTGATGGCATCCCTGGGCGTATTTTCAGAGTGTGTTCTGGAGAGCTGGCAGGAGTGCTGACGGACATATTCAATCTATCCTTGGCGTGTGCTGTGGTACCGAGCTGCTTTAAGACAACCTCCATTGTTCCTATACACAAAAATTCTAACCCATCAAGACTGAACAATTACCGCCCAGTAGCCCTCACTCCCATCATTACAAAGTGCTTCGAACGGCTGGTCCTAGCACAACTCAAATCTTGTCTCCCTCCCACCCTGGACCCCCACCAATTTGCATATCGACAGAACAGGAGTACAGAGGATGCAATCTCCATAGCACTGCATTCTGTCCTCTCACACCTGGACAATAAAAACACCTTCGTCAGGATGCTGTTCATAGACTTTAGTTCAGCGTTCAACACAGTCATCCCCTTAAAACTCATCACAAAGCTTACAGACTTATGCATCAGTCCCCACATGTGCAACAGGTTACTGGACTTCTTAACCAACCGACCCCATTATGTCCAGTTGGATAACCATTGTTCATCTACCATCACCATAAACACAGGTGTTCCACAAGGCTGTGTGTTAAGTCCCTTTCTCTACTCTCTCTTCACCCACGACTGCAAACCTGTCTATGACACCATGGTGATTGGACTTATCAAAAACAACGATGAAACTGCTTATAGGGAGGAGGTGAATCGGCTGGCTGAGTGGTGCGACACTAACATCCTTCTGCTCAATGTCGAGAAAACAAAGGAGCTCATCATGGACTTCAGGAAGAAGGCTGACCAGCACCAACCCATTCATATCAAAGGGACGGCAGTGGAGCATGTGAACAGCTTTAAGTTCCTAGGTGTACACATCTCTGAGGATCTTACCTGGATGACCGGCTGCTCCAATCTGGTCAAGAAGGCACATCAGCGCCTGTTCTTTCTGAGAACTCTGAGGAAGAACCATCTGTCCTCAGACATTCTGGTGAGCTTCTACCGCTGTACCATTGAGAGCATCTTGACCAGCTGCATTACAGTTTGGTACGGGTCCTGCTCTGTGTCAGACCGGAAAGCGCTGCAGAGGGTGGTGAAAGCCGCCCAGTGCATCAGCAGATCACCACTTCCTGCCATAGAGGACATCTACACAAAGCGGTGTCTGAAAAGGGCTGGAAAAATACTTAAAGAACCCAGCCACCCTGCAAACGGACTCTTTTCTCTTCTGCCCTCTGGGAGGCGCTACAGGAGCTTACGGACTAAGACCACCAGGTACCGGAACAGCTTTTTCCCCACAGCTGTCACACTCCTGAACTCTGCCTCCTGATATCTGGACTAGATTGACACACATCAATAATATATGGACTATAACATCACTTACCAGCTCTCTCATATGTTAAATATATTGACCACTACTGAACATAATATTAAATATTCACCACTTTTGTACATAATGTCTGTGCAATAAGTAACATACCATATACATATATATATATATATATATATATATATATATATATATATATATATATATATATACCTGTATATATATATATATATATATATATATATATATATATATATATATATATATATATATATATATATATATATATATGTTCATAGTCTGTACATGTTCACAGCTTGTATATTTTTTATATCTGTATGTACATGTTCATAGTCTGTTCATAGCTTGTATATTTCTTATTTATATCTGCTCAAAGTCTGTACATGCTCATAGCTGTATATTTCATATTTATAATTTGTTTATAGTCTGTACATTCATATTTGCATATTCTACTCAACAAATTATCACTTTGTAATGTATATATCTATATATCTGCTAAAGCACTTCTGGATGGATGCGAACTGCATTTCGTTGTTTATAATGAGCAATGACAATAAAGTTGAATTCTATTCTATTCTATATAAAATAAAAAAGGGAAATTCAGAGCAGGCGGCATGGTGGCTTAGTGGTTAACACGTTCGCCTCTCAGCACTAGGAATTCCCAGTTTGAATCCCCATCTGGGTGGAGTTTCCATGTTCTCCCTGTGTTTGCGTGGGTTTCCTCCGGGTTCTCTGTTTTCCTCCCACAGTCCAAAAACATGGATCAAGTCAATTGAGTCAATTGTATATGTGTGCGTGTCTGTGTGAGTGAGTGAGTGTGTGCCCAGCGATAGATTGGCGCCCCGTCCTGGGTGTATCTGCCCAGAGCCCGAAACGTTCTCCCCTGGATTGGCAAGGGGAACCCCTTCGCGACCCTAATATAGGAAAAAGCGGAAGATAATGAATGAATGAAATTTAGAGCAGCCAATTGACCTTGAATCCATGTTTTTTGACTGTGAGAGAAAACCTGGAGAAAACCCACGTGGATCCAAAGAGAACATGACAACTCCACTCAGATTGGGATTCAAACCTTGATTCCCAGCACTGAGCGGCGGCCGTGTATCTCCCTAGTGCCTAAAATGTTCTCTTCTGAAATGGCATGGCAACCCTGCCATGACCCTAGTAAAAGAATAAGTGGAAGATAATGATATGAGATTAAATACGTATTTATTTGTCTCAATACCTTAGTGAAAATTAAAATAAGTAAATAAAAAAATAAATATACAAAATAAAATGTATATACAGTATATATCAACAAAAACACATACATATATAATCATGTATAAATCATGCATCACACACTGCTGTATGAGTGTGTATGTGACATCTGCTTCTCCTCAATATGAATATATTGAATAGATTATAAGCAGTAATTACACTTACATGTAAATCAATGTGATGACGCAAGAGCTGTAGGCTACAAGAGTGGTAGAGTGAGAGAAAGGGAGAGAGGAAGAAAATGTGATGTCTAAACACAGGGGCTGCGGGGTATTTGTTATAATGTTAAAATATTGCCTTGACCTCCAGAATGACAACTCATTGAAGCCCTACACATAAAGTATGAACTTATTTAATCAATGCACTACCCAGAAGGCAAGTGGTCCACAGAAGGAGAACATACCAAAATCTCAAATAAATAGCAGCCACAGATGGAGGTAGGCTGAATTAATGCTAATATCCACATATGTAGCACAGAAAACTATTTTAAATTTGAAAGACATTGAAAGAATACACACACTTTATTAAAAGTAGTAAATCTGTGTGTGTGTGTGTGTGTGTGTGTGTGTGTGTGTGTGTGTGTGTGTGTGTGTGTGTGTGTGTGTGTGTGTGTGAAAGAAAGAGGGTACTGAGTGCCTTACCCCTCCGCCACCCTTTTTGCCCTGCAGCTACACTCACATGTGTGTAAGTGTGAGGATAATGAACATATGGGTCTTGTTTGATCACACACTCCATTCATGAACCTACATTTTAGTTCCTTCTCACATCACTGTGCCATTTTTACTTCAGCGCTGGGATTTCAGCTGTTTCTCATTTTAAAATTTTGCTGCATTTTAAAGTCATTATTTAGATTATAATTTTTGTACATTTTTTTGTAAATTTTCATCATATCCATTGTTGAGACCTGCCGCCTGCACGCCTTCATATAAAACATGACTTTTAATGCAGAGGACATTGTACTTGTACACTAAACAATGAAATTAAAATTTTGCCCTTCCTCCAGGGCAAAAACCAAAAACAGCTATTATAAACATACATAGCATGCACAGACAACAAAACCATAGCTAACATAAAATGATGTTCCAACATCAATGGCAGAAAAAAAATATACTTAAAGAAACCATGTGATGGGAAAATGGATGGAACCCAAAGTACATAAATTAACACAAATTAATCAAAAAGACCCACAAGGAACATGGACGCACTGGGAAAACAGATGGGAGTGATAGGGTGGAACTGTAACATCCACTTACTGTAAAGATGGACTTTGTACTTATACAATTACGAACTTTAGTCCATCTGTTTATGGACTACATAACATACTGTAATAGTACCCTTTACTCTGTTCTCTAATGGTCAGGACACAGTATTCTCATTATTTCCAGCAGTGTCACTGAAGTGTTTGAATGAAACTACAGCAGCAGTGCTGAAATAAAACCCCCTCACCACACCAGTGTCACTGCAGAACTAACATTAAACTATACACCACCCAAATTATAATGTTCTGTGATGGTCCTGAACAATAGAGGATAGAAACCAACAGGGAACTAACAAACAAATGAAAACAGATGTACTACGGTCTGTCATTTTAAAACCAATTTGTCCATCTATATTTTAAGTGGCAAAAATGGACTATGGAGCAAAAAGATGGCGTGTCAAAACTTTTAGCTGGTACTATATACGAGCTTTTTATTACATCTTGTCCATAAGCATTAAATGGAGTTGCTCCACTCCCCTTCTTCCTGGAACTATAAATATCTTTTTTTTTTTAGGAAGGGCATTTACATGATTTTTGTAACAGTTTAATTCTTGTTTTAAAACAGTCACCAATTTGTACATTCAATCAGCAAATAATGTATTTGTCCATTCCTATGCAGGCAAATGTTCAATGCCAATTGAACTTTTCTGTGTATTGGAAATGAGTGCATTAATGTCATATGTTGGAACACAATGAGGACCAGAGATAGAATTTATTGAGCACAGGAATGGGTGTTATTCACAGGTTGAAATAAACAAAGGATACAGGCTTGTATAGCTGCCGTATTGTCGTGATGCTGTCACAAAGGCAAACTCTTTCTATTTCTCTCTCTCTGCATCTCATATAGCTGCACAACAGCCATTAGTGGAATGTATGTAACAGTTGCGTTACATAAATTTCATTGCCCTTGACCCACCACATGTACACATGTATTCCCCACTCACCAGAAATGCGTCAGTCTGAACTTCACCCAGAGCGGGATTCGAATCTGGATGCTGAGAGGTGCTAACCAGTATGCCAAAGTTCATCAAGGATAATTAATTGAATTAGTTGTTCACAGTTGATGCAATGCTACTTGACCTCAATAACATTGTATGCTGTACTATTAAGATAAATTTTTGGTGGAATGAGTTTAACACACTCGGGCGGAATATTATAATGTCAACATGGCCGCAGTGAAGCAGGTACCCAAATGTTATGGGCTTCCAGAACTGTTATTAAGAAACTCTGCATTGTTGATGATGACAGAATGCGCATGTGCTTTGAAGCAGGGAGTTAATAAAGCCTCAGCTTCTAGACAAGCAGAAGCATTTAACCTTAACTTGTGAGGATCACACTCAATATCTGCGATGTGAGTGGACAAATTTGCACAGGAAATAGGGTGTAAGACTCACCTTCTCGTCGCACCCTGAGTAAACTCTGTTTAAACAGATAATCAGAGGGGGATGAAGCTGTGACCTGCGTACACTCATAACCTCATTACAAAGCATCAGTACAGTTGAATCAGTGTGTTTGTATATGTGTGTATGCTTCTTATGGGCTGATTAAACCCATCTTACACACATTGCTTTAACACTAAGGGTCAAGTCCTTCCTACAGAATTATGTGCTTTCTTTTGTCATTAATGAAAATAATATGGTGACAGAATTAACGTGCTAAAAGTCCTGTTGAATTATTAAGCTTATACCTTAGGTATACATACACTAGGTCCGAATGTACACTATGGCTGAGCTTACACGGAAGCCAACCGTGGACTACCCATCTCTATTACCTACATTCCTCTTATGTGTTTCTACCCTTATCAGTTCCACTCACCAAATAAATGCACTTTGTAGTTTACATGTTGTGTGGTGGATTCTCAGCACTGCACTTCATTCAACCAGAGAATCAGAAGGATTTTCACAAAAATGTAATGACTTCAGTAAATCACTGTACGTTGATTCAGAAATGTTTTTTTAAATAAAAACTTAAATGTACTGTACGAGTCAAAAAGGACACGCACCCCCTTTTTGCTCCACTTATTGTCCATGTCATCAGTTCCACTTACTGTAAAGATGGACTTTGTAGTTCTACAATTACAAACTGTAATCCATCTAATATTGGACTACAATGAATTGGTCCCCTTTACTCTGTTCTCTAATGGTCAGGACCTATAGTACCACCACAAAGCAGGTATTATTTGGTTGGTGCATTATTCTCAATCAAACGGTGTCACTGAGTTTAATTGAAGCTACAGTAGCACTGCTGAACTCAAACCCCATAACCACATCAATATCACTGCAGACATAACAATAAATAATACACCACAAGATGCACTATTGTTATATCACTAACACCCCCCCCCACACACACAAAACCTTAGTGGAGTATTAAGTGGAAGATGATAGAGGAGATTACATTCAACATAATATGACAATATGATTTTGATGTTGTAGTTTTTATAAAAGTGGTTGTCAAAGTGTTTGTGGTGTCTCAGTGTGTTATACTTATATGAGTGGATCAGACACAGCAGTGCTCATAGGATGATGGACAAATTACGAGGAGAGGACCCACCAATTGTTATTGTAAAATTTGCACTTTGACCTCAGTGACACAGCAACTGTGGGAATTATTAACAAAGAGCACAGAGTTTAAAAACTCCAGCAGAATTCCTGTGTCTGATCTGGTAGATCACAGATAGAATGTTAGAGGAAGGTAGTGGTAATAAAATGGGCAATAAGTGTAGAAACATAAAGGTGTAGCTAATAAATTGACTATTCACTGGGTTTAGGCTATAACAATATTCTTATCGTTCTTATATTCTTATAACGATATTCTTATTGCTGTAATGTTGGTTGTATATCTGGCTTTGTCTCAGTTAAAAAATCTTAAAGGGAAAGCCAAGGCACATGACCTTTTACAGACTGGCTATATTCTTACTGATTTCCCTGATGATATAATTATATAATTTAATTTGGTGATATAATTTGCTTTTTTCCAGGCCTTTTTCCAGGTGAAAAAAGAGACATGATACATTTGGAAATGTTTCAGGTCAAGGTTTAGCAGCCTGCAAATTTGTAACATTAAAACTTAAAACAGGAACCATCTGTTATTGTTTGTCTGGTAGTCCACTGTCCAGTTACTAAGCCAGTGACATGTGAACCCATTAATTGTTTAACTTCAAACTTTCAAGAAACTTTAAAACGGGTAGTTCTGATACTTAAATCTAATTGTCTGAGCCGTTTGTCCAGCTGTGACATTATTGACAATAATGCACAACTCTGACTGCTTCACATTTTGCATCAATGCATGAAATCATAAAATACAAATTAATATAAGTAGGGGCAGCACGGTGGCCTAGTGGTTAGCACATTCGCCTCTCAACAATGGTGATCCAGGTTCAAATCCCAATCTGGGTGGATGTTCTCCCTGTGTCCGTGTGGGTTTCGCTTTCTCCGATTTCCTCCCACAGTTAAAAAAATAATGATTCAAGATAAATTGAATTCTCTTAATTGCTCCTATATAGTCTGTGTCCTTGTGTGTGTCAGTGAGTGAGTGTGAGCGATAGAATAGGTGTATTTGCCGAGCATTTTCAACAGCACTAAGCTACATAAAATGAGCTACACAATGTATTTAGGAATGATAGCCAGGTCTCCACTGTTTGTTTAATCGTGTTAATGAACAGGCTGGCTCCTTGCAGTGGAGGGGGGTGATAATCTTCCCTCATTATTAGCATAATTAACTCTCAGAGCCATCGAGGTGTGTTAACAAAGCACAGGACAAGTTTCTGCAAATTGAAGTCAATTAGCTGGTCGTTTCAATTAGAATCGGCTCTGAAATTGTTACACACTCACAAGGAATACCAAGACCCCTCGACCCCCCCCATTCCCAAACCCCCAAATCTCTTGACCCAGAGCTTCAGAAGTTCAGCTGCACTAACAAGCGTCATCGCTGCACTCTTAATTACAAAAAAGAGGTGTGACCTGCTTTTTTCAATTAAGCTTTGCATGTCCAAAAGTGCTGTGCCGCTCAACTTGGGGTGAAAAGGCAAGCGCGGGGCAGTTAGCTGGTGCTGGGGTAATTAGGTAGCTCATGCCAGGCCTGTTTAAGGGTTAATGAGGCCCAGTGCTTCAGTGGCACAGCCGCCTGTAGGGGGTTTCTCTTTGAAGTGTCACAAGGTCCCCTTGTTCTGGGTGGCTCGTGTTTCATTTGTCTGAGTGACAAATAAATTATTGATGAGCTCTGCTAGCAGACACTCCACTGTCTCACCCCCTATCACACACACACACACACACACACACACACACACACATACCCCTTAGATTATTCACACATTACCAGGTCCCTCCCTCTCACCCTTTAATGACCCCCATGGAAGCTTGACAACAGATATGCCTGTGTGTGTGTATGTCTTGCAGTTGGAAGCACTTCAAACATCTTATGTTCATTTGCTGCCCTATATATGTGAGCATCTCTAAAGTCCTGGGTTCACAATGTAGGGTTCTGGCATCTTCAAGCTGCTAAACAGTAATGGATTTGTACACCAATCCATCGCTGGCTACACACTCACTCACACGAATACTATATAGAGGCAATTTAGAGCAGACAATTCACCTTGAATCCATGTTGGACTGTGGGAGGAAACCAGAGAACGCTTGAGATAACCCACATGGACACGGAGAAAACAACGAAATGCCACCCAGATCAAGATTTGATCCTGGATCTCCGGCGCCGAGATGCGGATGTGCTAACCACTACTCAACCATGCTGCCCTTATAAATTCTATTTCATTACTTTTCAACTAGTGTTATAAGTAATCAATACACCTGTCATCGTTTTAAAGGTAAACGTCAAAGATTTCTAAATGCAGCAAATATATTTTCTTTGTCTTTTATAAAATAATTTTCCTGTATTATCAAAAAACATGCAATATGGTGCAGCAAAATATATATCCTACCCCGTTCTTTTTATAAATAATAGTTTAAACTTATTAAAACAAACCATTGATAGACAGGACCACTACAAACCATACCATACCTCAGATGGCACGCTACCCTTACTATCGTGCATATTCACAAATGTTTACCAGGGGTTATCGCTTAGCTGCAAAACAGAAGGAAGCGGGCTCAACTTAAAGCCTGGTGGGTAAATTTATTCGATAATTTTTTTTGCGGGAGACAAAGTGACTACCAGCAAAGTTGGGGTAAAATAAAAAGCTCAAAGCACCAAGCGACAAGGACTAAGACCAGCATGAACAGGAAGTAAATACATGCTGCTGATGCCAAGTTAGTGGCCGTGCATTTTTTTATTGCGAGAGAGGAACTTGGAATGTGGCCAACATTGCATCAGTTTGGAGGATCGCTTACAGCTATACAAGTGTTTTAATGAGTTACATGGCTAATCTCTATTTTAAAGAGCTTAGAGCTTGGCGCGCTGTCCTGCCCTTGGGGCCTAGGCAAGTAGTACATGCCCTGCAACCCTGGGTGGCCATCGGGGGTATTGTGCCATTAATCATGAGAGCATGTCATAAGTGGCAACATGTCCTGACCAAAACACAAAACCTTATTACCTATACAGCACATCTATTAAAGCGACAGTCCCTGAGGGTGGCACTGTATCGTAGGAGCAGTTGGGGTGGAAGGGATTCCCCTAGTGTCTCAGCACAGTAAATACAGCTGCTGCACAGTACCGTAAATACAGAGTCTAGGTCGGTATGCACCCATTTTTTGTAGGGGTGCACACTTTCTTTGAGGTAAACTGGCCACTTGCGACATGGATTAAAGGCACTTGTGCTGATCACTCCTTTTAGCAACCACATATGCACCAGATATGGGTCATCAGCAGTAGATAGCATTGCCAAATCTTTACCATAAGTGACCAAGAGGTGTTTTGTAACCCTAACCCTGGCTTCATATACAGTTCAAACCAGAAGTTTAAAAACATACACCATGTAAAAAAACACACATTTTTTTTTCTCACTGTCTGACATGAAATCAAAATACACTTACTTTTCCAGTTTTAGGTCAAATAGGATTACTAAGATTATCTCTCTTTGCTAAAAGAAAGAATAATGAGAAAGAGACAATTTTCATTGCTTTCTTCAAAGTCAAAAGTTTAAATACATTTAAATAATATTTGGTACTATTGCCCTTAAACTGTATGACTTGGGTCAAAATGTTTTGGATATCCTTCCACAAGCTTCCCATTACAGTTGGCAGGAATTTTGGGCTATTCCTAATGACAGAACTGGTTTAACTGAGCCATGTTTGTAGTCTGTCTTGCTCGCATATGCCTTTTTAGCTTTGCCCTTAAAAGTTCTATAGGATTGAGATCAGGGCTTTGTGATGGCCACATCAAAACTTTGACGTTCATATACTTAAGCCACTTTGTAACCATTTTTGCATTAAGCTTTGGGTCATCATCCATTTGGAAAACCCATTTGTGCCCAAGCTTTAACTTCCTGGTTGATGTCTTGAAATTTTGCTTCAGTATTTCCACAAGTTAGTTCCTTATGATGCCATCTATTCTGTAAAGTGCACCAGTCCCTCCTGCAGCAAAACAACCCCACGCAGTTCACAGTTGGGATGGTGTTCTCGGGCTTGCAAACTTCCCACTTTTTCCTCCAAAGGTAACAATGGTCATTATGACCAAACCGTTCAATTTAAGTTTCTTCAGACCACAGGACATATATCCAAAAATTACGGTCCTTGTCTCTGTGCATTTGCAAACATGAATCTGGCTTTTTTATGTTTCTTTTAGAGTAATGGCTTCTTCCTGGCAGAGTGGCCTTTCAACCCATGTCGATACAGTTCTCGTTTCACTGTGGATAATGACACACTCTTACCAGCTTCAGCCAACATCTTCACAAGGTATTTTGGTATTGTTCTTGGGTGGATATGCACATTTCGGACCAAAAAAGAATTTATCTCTTGTCTAATATATTATACACAAGTTCATACTTGCGTAAAATTTATTGTACAGATGAACGAGGCACCTTCAGGTATCTGGAAATTGCACCCAATAATAAACCACGCTTGTGCAAGTCCACAATCCTCTTCCTGATATCTTGGCTGATTTCTTTTGAGTTTCTCATGATGTTACACAAAATAGCAATGTGTTTCAGGTATGCCTTTAATACATCAACATATGTGTCTCTAATTAACTCAGATGTTGCCAATAAGCCTATCAGAAGCTTCCAAAGACATGAAATCATATTGGCTGTCCCAAATTGTGTAAAGGCATAGTAATCTTAGTATATCATATTAAGTGTATTTAAACTTTTGACTTTGAGGAAGGGAAGGGCACGGTGGCTTAGTGATTAGCACATTCTCCTCTCAGAACTAGGGATTCCCGGTTCGAATTCCAATCTGGGTGGAGTTTACATGTTCTCCCTCTGTCTGCGTGGGTTTCCTCCAGGTTCTCGTGTTTCCTCCCGCAGTCCAAAAACATGGATCAATTGAATTCTCCAAATTGCCCCATATAGAGTGTGTTTGTGTGTCTGTGTGAGTGAGTGTGTGCCCAGCGATAGATTGGCACCCTGTCGTGGTTGCATATGCCCAGCTCCCGAAACATTCTCCCCTGGATGGGCATGGAGAAACCCCCCCCCCCGGTACCCTAGTAGAGCCTTTAAAAATCTATCTCTCATTATTTTGGCAAAGAGAAATAATAATTCTATTAGGTAATTCTATTAGGTAATTCTATTTGACCTAAAACTGGAAAAAGTTTTTTCAAATTTCATGTCAGACAGTGAGAAAAAATATACATGTATCTTTTTATATAGTGTATGTAAACCTCTTGTTTCAACTGTAGGTAACAGTGTCATATGCCTGCCAGATAGTAACTTGATGTGATTTAAGACGTGGGCCATCTTTGGCTCACATGCAGATTGTCAGTGCCAGCAGTGGGCCAGCAGTGCCATATCTTAGCCAGACGTGATATCTGCATGCTATACAGTTGGGTGCTGTCAAAAATATGTGGACAATAAAACATTACACTTAGAACTGAATATTGAGTTTTAAAGCACTGGGTTGACACTTCTTGTTGCACACTGTGATCCATATTAGAAAATCCCCACTCATTCTGCACGAACAGGAATAGACTTAAACTGTTGTCATCAGTAATTATCCTAACTGTCTTTGTATGCAATACAAGTGACACTCCACCTTTCTCTCCCTCAAGGGTTGTTTTATCGCCCTATTGTCCCCAGGCAGTATTATGTGTCTGGGTCTAGTGAGCTATCCCATGGTCCATCTGTCCCCATCAAGCAAGGACCCAGCAGGACATAAAGTGGCTCAGAGCGGGTTACAGAAGAAACATCGATTGCTTATTTTTATGATCTGAAATATGCCGCCTCTTTTCAGTCGAAGCAGTAAAAATGGAAGGATTGTGATGTCATAACCCAGTGCTGATCTAACAGTAATTAATCTCTGGTCCTGCTCTTGGATGGGTATTGGCAGGTATGAGGTGGCGTGTAGTTCTTCCTGCATGGTGGCACAATCCATTACTCTTTGGAAATTTCAGTCCATTGGGGACATTCTAAACTTGTTCTAGTACACTTACTCTGTGTTATTCCTCTCATGGCGAAATTAAATGTATCACAACAGCTATTTATTTTTGGGTTTTCTGTAATCATTTTAGAGCTGCATTTGTTCCCAATAATAAATAATAAATCAGACTTGTTTTCCTTGCTCTCAATGGGATCCCCACCACTCTGCTGAGCCATGACACAGAAGAAAGTGCCCTAGGTAGGTTGCACATGTGGTTAACACAATGAAAACACTCTGGAGTTCGGCTCTTTAAAGGTCCCCACTTGGCTTTCAGACATTATAAGGACCAGTGACACTTTTCTGCTAACACAACCGTGATGTTTAATGTATGTTTGGTTCAGCTGACAGCTTTTTAAAACAAACTGTGGGGTATCCTACTGATATACACTCATTGGTCCATATTTTAGACTATTTTACAAGTTAATAGTCCATGTGTTTCTTATATACTTTCTTTGCTTCACTTTGTTCTATAATGCTGTGCTGTTTGGGTGGTGGATGATCTCATCTTGGCAGTGAATTACAAGTGCACATGTCCAACGCCACTGAACGCTGAATAGAACTGACCACTTAAAAATCACTGTATTCATATAGAGAATGCATATACATAGTCTACACTCTGTGTTCTCCATTTACAGTAAAATGTAGAACATCAATGACCAGTGCATAGAGTTAGGTAGCTGCATTGTTGAAATTGCAATGCCAAAGTCAGGCTGCACCTGGCTCTTAAAGGGAACGGCAATGACACGCTGATTGGTTTATTGTATGTTATGCTCTAAACACACGCATGAATAATTTAGTACATGCTATTGCGCTTTTTGCACAATGCAAGGCATACTTTTCCCATCTATACTATTGCACGGACACACTGACACACCCAAAATCAAGCTGTGCTGTTGACGGCTTGTTAAAAATTCCTAAAATAGGACCCACCGTATTTAACATAGAGCATTAAAGTCTAAACTGTCTAACGTTGTTGCTGCACAATAGGATTTTAATCCTCTGTGTGTCCTGTATGTAAGGAGTGGGTTCCACTCCTTACTTTTTTAGTTCACCTTTCTGTGTTTGTTTTATTCAGTACTGTGTTCCTTATTGCGCAGTGGTGTTAATTAATTAATTGTGTTTCGCCACGCTTGGTAATGTTTTCCTTTTTTGCTATCTAGTTGGGTTTTTTGTCATTCATTAGTTGAGTCTTCTTTGTCACATGTTGTACGAAGCCTTGGTTCAATTTTGTTCTTTAAATAAACTCGATTTCGCTAACCCGCGATTCCTGGTTCCTTACCGCGCTTTTCGCACACGCTCATCTAGGTTTCGGCACCGCAAACTGACACTGTACTACAAAGTGCTTTTATATGTGAAGTGGATTTGTTAAACTGGACAACATTGCTAATACAGTAGCAAGAAAGTATATTCTGAATAATATTCTGAAAATTTATACATTTTGGCTCCTCGACCACACCGTTTATCTTTACAAAGCATTGGTATGGTCAGATACCAATGTTGGAGGAAGAGGAACAGCTACCATTCAAAAGGATGATGGTAAGAGTCTGCCACAGACAGTAGGGATACCACCATAGGCAATTCACGCACTTGTGTCCTATTTATTTTGTGCATAAGAAAAGTCACAAACTAATGGCAAATAGTTGGAAGCATGGATGTTTGGATGTTTGCTGTTACATTGACTAATTTGAATTCTGAGGAAACCAGCCCAAACCCAAATAAACGAAATACTTGTGGCCTTTGAATGCAATAAAGACCCTGAGCTGCTCATATAAAATGTGATAACATCTGAAATGCAATGCTATGATGCAGAAGAGTGGCGGAAATCTGTTTTGCTAGGTCGTGTCACGGCTCAGTGCATCTGTAATCTCAAGCAGAATTAACACAGTGTTAACTACGCCTGGCTGATGATATGTCATTACCCATAAACTTGACCTGCGCCGACCTTCCCTCCATCCCCACGGGACCCGAGAGCCCAAGCATAGGTGCTTTCATGAAAAACTCATCATCTATTCATCACACAGATCAAACAGCGCGACTGGACGCAATTATCAGAGAGGGAGAGCGAACGACAAATACCCTGTATAAACGACAAGCAAGACAGCCGCTCATAATAATCTGGAGATTAGAAAAGAAAAACTTCTGACTGGTTCAACCCCCTGCGTTCCAATTCCTCCTGCTCAGAGGTTAAAGGACAGCAAAATTGGTGTAAGACTATCTATTTGTAATTGCTGGAGATGTCTTCAGGCCAGGGTTGCAAATTTCATTTCTTTCTCTGGTACTTTGACAAAGTGAAAAAAAGTTAAATGAATCTTAATGAGATTTGGGATTAATTTATTTTATTTCCAACGTCATCAAAAGACATGGCTGCATTTCTTGTATCTTCTTTTCGCCTATTGATCTTTCATAAATCATAAGTACAAAGCGTCCCCCTCATAGAGCAACTTTGTATTTGCATTGCTGATATCGTTTCATTCTTTTAACACAGACGCAGAATGTTCTGTGATTCAATATAATTAAAAAAGAACGTGCTGATAGACGAAACCACTCACTCGTTTGAAGTGAGCGGGTGAACTGTTTTGTGGGTCGAACCAATTCCCTTTTTGCTCCCTTTCAACAAAATCATTTTCACAAAAGCTCCAAACTCCAACTTTTTACCCAAACAATCTCAGAGATGTCGACAGTTGTAACTTACTACAACATCGTCTCAATTCTACGGTTCTTATTGGATGCTTGCCGTGGATAGTTGTAAGTAGTAAGTTCTTTCAGCAAAGGTTACATCTGAAACTGTTACTAGTTAATAGTAGGGCACAGCATGTTGACTAATGGAACTACAGGGTGAAATCCTGAAACACTCCACAAAAACTCCCCAAACACTCCGAACACTGTATAAACACACCCCAAACACTCTCCAAACCACTGAATTGTTTGAAATTAGCAAGCAAACTTTTGTGGGTCAAACCAATTCCCTCTTTTTTTTTTTACTCAAACAATATCGGGAATGTCGACAGTTGTAAATAAGCACTACATCGTCTGCGTGCTATGGTTCTTATGGGGTGCTTGCTGTGGATGGAATTTATTCAGGTGAGGTTACACATAAATCTAAATACCCTACATTACAAGTTAATAGCAGGACACAGCATGTTGATAAATGGAACTACAAGGTGAACTCCCAAACACTCCCTTAACACTCCCCAAACACAGCCCAAACACTCTCAAAACACTCCAAAACCACTCCCTAAACAGAACAATCTGAAATGCTGAATCAGCCACACAAGGTGTCATTTCAGAAAATGTTCATTGCACATGATGTTCTTCATGCTAAACAAAGGATCTTGTTAGTTGCTGGTGGATCTTGGGGTTGTTCTCTGCCTTTCCTTAGTAAGCATACCTTGTCATTTGAAAGACTGACACAGTGTAAATGCTGGTTCTGAGATTAATGACTGTCATTTATGTTTCCCTCCATTAATTCATTGTTACCATGTAGACATGGTTTATATAGCAACGGTCCTTGTAAATATACAAACCCCGATGGGCGTGGTTGTCTCAAAATAAGTTGAGTTAGGTAAATTTTTGGTGTATTGCTATCTTGGTGAAACAGGTGCTACCCTGACTGAAAACAACCTAGACAGACGACAACAGTCAGATATTGCTATCTTGGCAGTGAATCATTAACACAGGCGCATGTTCACACCACTGAACATGAAATAAAACTGGACGCTATTAAGTGTCCTTGCATTTGTACCAAAAACGCATATACATAAGCTATAATATAGTGTGTTCTCTATTCACAATAAAATAGAGAACCTTATGGACCAGCGCATTGAGTACAGGTAGCTGCACCGCTGAAATAGTTATCCAACCAAAGTCAGACTGCACCTAACTCTTAAAGAAAAGGAATGTGACACGCTGAATAGTTTATTGTCATTTTCCTGTCGGTACGATCTCAAAGACACACTGACACCCTGATATTCTTTTTTATTAATAAGGGAAACTTACAATCTAATATAACCAATTATAAGGGTAAATGTTAAAGAAATGTTTTTGTTTTGTCTGGCCTCTTTAACTGACAGAAATGCTGCTGCAGGGGAGGAGTGATCGGATCAGCACTGAAACTATAGTTGGAACTGCTGTGTGATATGTTCTGCAAGATCTGGAAGATGCCAGATCGATGTGTGTTTTGAGTCGGTTGCCTGCATGTGTGGATGATTGCAGTTGAAGCAGGAGGAAGTTGTCTAGTTTCTCGTCTGCGTTTGCTTCAGCACTGACACTCGGAAGTAACACCTTAAGTCCATCTTGTGGAAGAGAAGGAGACAGGCGTCACGTTCAGTTCGTGAAACTCCACCAAAACGCAGAGAGTAAAAGAAACATGGGCTGCTTTTTAGATACAGTTTGGTATAGTATGTGTGTGTGTGTGTGTGTGTGTGTGTGTGTGTGTGTGTGTGTGTGTGTGTGTGTGTGTATTAGCTTGTGATTGGAGATGAAAAAAGAACATGACAATAGTTCTACATATTGTATGAAAGATAAATAATTAATAAAATTATATAGTTTTAAAATTTCAAAGTTCAAGCATTTCTATTTATTATTTTATTTTTTATTTAGTTCCTCTTTTTTCGTTCCAGGTTTTAGTCCATCTGTTTCACATCATACATTCACATCACCTTTACTGTTCTCTAATGGTCAAGACCGCCACAAACAGGTATTATTAATTGAGTGGTGTTACACTAGTGTGAGCAAAAATGAGTCAGCACAGCAGGACTGCAGGGGTTTCTGTTCATCTCACACACACAGTTCTCAGTGGGAGAAACTTAGTTGTGTGTGGACACACCCACACCCACAAACACTCACAAACACCTATACACTGTCACATTCAAACACATTATAATTATTTATAAATTTTTTCATAATATTATAAATATTTTAGTGCAGCAAGGTGGTGTAGTAGTTAGCATGTCTGTCTCTCTGTGCTGGGGATCCAGGTTCAAATTTCAATTGGAGCCATTTCCACTGACACAATGTGAAGAGAACAAAGGACTAAACAGCTGTGTGGACTTAAGAACACAACTTATCTGTAAGGCTAGCTGCAAAAATGGCTTTAATTTGTTAGGGAACATAAAGATTGAACTCTGGGCTGATGAGTCCAGATTTACCCTGTTTCACAGTGATGGGTGAATCAGGGTAAGAACAGAGGTGATTGAATGCACTTAGATACACATAGATGCAATCATCATGCTTAGCCTACATGTAGTACTGTGGGGCAGAACTCTGATCTAGGGTGGCAGCAGTTGGTCAGGTCTGGGTTCACCAAACTTATGAGGTCATAAGAATGAGGTCAGCTGACCTGAATATATTGAACCACCAAGTTTTCCACTAATTAATCTGACATGGACATATTTTCATGATTCATCAAGGTCAGAATGTCAAAGAGTGGTTCAGGGAGCATGAGACATCATTCTAACACATGGGTCATTCACCACAGAGTCCAGACCTGAATCCCATTGAGAATCTTTGGGATGTGCTGGAGAAGGTTTTGTGCAGTAGTCCACATTTCCATCATTAATACAAAATTTTAAATCTATCAAAATAACTTTCATGATTCAATATGAATTGGCTACTCTAAATAGCCCCTAAATAGTGTCTGTGTAAGTGAATGTGTGGCACAGTGATGGATTGACAATCTATCCTTGGTGTATCTACCCAGCACTCAAAACTCTATTTTCGTAAAACAGGGGTCCTAGTAAAACTCTGTAATTTCGCAGGGGGGTTCCCCATGCCCATCCAGGAGAGAAAGCCTCAGGCAGATACACCCAGGAAAGGGAGCCAATCTATTACTGGGCACACACTCACTCACACAGACACGCACACAAATACACTCTATATGGGGCAATTTGGAGAATTCAATTGACTTGATTCTTGTTTTTGCACTGTGGGAGGAAACCGGAGAACCTGGAGGAAACCCACGCGGACACAGGGAGAACCCAGATTGGGATTCAAACCAGAAATCCCTAGCTCTGAGAGGTGAATGTGCTAACCACTAAGCCACCATGCTGCCCAAATGACTAACAAGTTTCATTAATTTAATTAATTAATTAAAACCAAACTATGAACATAAAGTATACATACATATATATATATATATATATATATATATATATATATATATATATATATATATATATATATATATATATATATATATATATAAAGAAAAATAAGATGCAGAGGTGTGCACTGCTTTCCTGACCTGAAGCTCCTCACATTGGGACTGGATAAATAAGCTAACCATAATAACCACCTGATAATGGACGGAATTCTCTGTCCTCTGGCTTCATCTTTTCTGCCTCATACATTTAGGTTCAGCTAGGAGCTCAGGATTGGGAGCATCATCAGGGAACACGCACGGAGCAGCAGGGACCAAAACATAGAACTGCTTTTGATGGTGTTTACTTGTTTAAAACCTGGATTGATTTCTGTGCAGGAGGAAGAAATCCGGAGCGACTGGACTACTCGCAGAGCAGCAATGTGATGGAAATCAGCTCCATCTAGCACAACATCTCAGAGTGTGAAAGAGGAACATAACAAGCACTTGTCAATCCTCAGGTCCACCTGGCTGACAGGCTGGATGGTCTCTCTCTTACACACACACACACACACACATGGCTGTGAACCTGTAAAAAGATTTTTATTTTATCCTCCTGACAGAATCCTCAGTCCAGCAGAAGTCAGTGCTGTTGTGCATTCTGTTCAGGTTTTCAGTATCCTGTTATGTGCATGCTGCATGCTGTGTGTGCTGTGCTGTGCTGTGCTGTGCTGTGCTGTGCTGTGCTGTGCTGTGCTGTGCTGTGCTGTGCGTGTGTGTGTGTGTGTGAGAGAGACTGATTGGTGACATGCATAATCCATAAAAAAGAGCATCTTAAAGTTCATTTCAATTCAAAATCAGAATTTCAACTAAACTCAAATTCACCCAAACTAAGACTAATTAGGCTGTTCTGATTATTACAAACCAAACACTACATATCTATCATATTAGCTAAAAACTGATTTATTTATAAGGTACTTGTGATGGGGGTGGTGCAATTAGGCCAATGTGTAAATAAGCACATAAATAAGGGAAGTATGAAAGACAGGTGATGAAATTAATCTCACCTGTTGTTTTGCGAGGAGAGTTCAAGGATCACAACACAAAATGAGGATGAAAACATGTGTGTGTTTGTGCACATGTATTTTTGTCTGCTGTTCCACCAACCAGCCCAACACGCTTGACTTATTTATAGAATGTGTTTGGTTCTACACCTGTGTGTGTTACAGTGATGCAGATACCTGGTACAGTAAGAATGCCATTCACACTGGTCAACAGTAATACCTCCCAGCAAGTTGGGTCACTCCCGGCACATCAGCATCAGACTACAAAGTAAGAGGGGAGCATCCTACCAGAAAACTGGGACAAATGGAGCAGCTGGATAAGGCACAAACAATACTGCTAAAAGAGGTCATTTAATGATGGTGGTTTCCCGATGGAAGGCAATAGTCTTGACAATGTGAGTCGGAGTCCATGTCTATATAGTTTCTGTGTATTGCAACACACACACACACACACACACACACACTACTAACAGAAAGTAATAAGTGGAAGACCATGGTGGCAGCAAGGTGCTCTACAGCCTCCTGCAATTACAGCACCCAAAACTCCATTATGCACATTATAGTGCCAATATATTTTATTTTTTATAGATGGGGAGCTACCAGCTTGCATCATATTGTTGCACACTGACACCTCTCTCCTAAAAGGGGGGGGGGGTTACATCCACACTAGGATTACACCAGGGAGAAATCAAGGCCGCTTAAAGTGGATGAGTTCCCCACTGAGTCTTGGACCTCCCAAGGTTTCTTCCTTAAATCTTCCTTACATAACAGGGAGTTTTTTCTTGCCATTGTCACTTCGGCTTGCTCTTTAGGGGTTTAAAGGCTTTTCATTCTGTAAAGCTGCTTTGTGACAATGTACTGTTGTAAAAAGAGCTATATAAATAAATAACTTGAACTTGAACTTGGAAAGTGCAGGTCCTGGGTTTTCCTATTAAACTTGTGCAGGTACAGTAGCAGTGATTTGCTGACCAGGTGAGTGCCAACCAAAAGTAAGAGTGTTTTGCTCACTTTACTTCTTATTCCTCTTCACATAGACACTGAGGCCTGCCGGGGTCTCTGTCATGTCTTGTATTTATCCTTATTGATCATAGGTTCAATCAGGCACAGAAACGGGATTTATCTGCAGATTGAATAACAGCGTAATAAAGCTGCAATCACAGTAGTTGAGATGTTATTTTTCTGTCCACCACATCTCTTCTTTATTGCTGCATTAGTTAAGAGGTGAACTTAACTAATATAGAGATGCACGGTGATGATCTTGAGTGATAATTGCTCCTCTGTCCTGCACAAGTTGTCCCATGTGTGTTTTTTCTTTGGAGGACCAGGAAAGTAGGTAACAGCCATTAACCCCTTCAAGTACAGGAGCTCCACTCACATATACATTACATTTACATTTGGTCATTAAGTAGATGCTTTTATCCAAAGTGACTTAAAAATATCCCAACTTTTTTGGCTACTTCTGCTCCCATCTCATCTCATTATCTTCCAAATAATCCTGTAGTAGGTTTATGTGGGGGGGGGTCCTGCCCATCCAGAGGAGAATGTTTTGTGTGCATGACACTCAGAACAGGGTGCCAATCCATCTCTGGGCAAACACACTGAGCTTTTTACAAAAGTACATTGTCACAAAGCAGCTTTCCAGAGTTAAACTCTCAAAGCTGAAGCGAGAGTGGCAAGTAAAAACTCCCTGTTATGTTGTTATTTTAAGGAAGAAACCGTGGGAGGACCAAGACCATCTTGTGATGCTTCCTTACGATTATAGATTTTCTCCAACATTCCTAAATCAAAACAATGCAACCCTTACATACCAGAAACTCAGCACCCTGATGGAGCATTCAACAAAACACAAGCCATAAGCTGTCTCATGCTTTTGTATTACACCCTCCTTTGTCATTACAGATCCTTTGCCATTTACATCTATTTAATATGACAACATGGTAACGGAATCATTTTCGCTGAGGCCTCTCTGGCGGTGAAGTAAAAACACTCCGGTGACATTTTAGCCCAACAGCCCAAGCTTCCTCTTCTCTTGCTCAGCTTCAGGATGTATTGTTATCGCAGGCATTAACCCTCCCCACCATAATTATCATTCATAATTAATGCAGTGAGCTGAGTGCAAGTGCATGGAGAGAGCAGCATGAGAGCAGGGAGCTACTCTTCAACTCTGTCCAGCTAATTCTGCCCTCTTTAATGTGCCATCCTGCATTATCTTTATAGCTGAACTGTGCCTACTCTTCTCCCCTCTGCCCGTGAGACAAATCATTTGCTTTCTCAGTCTTTTTTTTTTCTTTTTTCTACCTTCTTGCTCATTGCTCTTATCTTCAGACTCATTACAATCCACGCTTTTTTTCCCTCCTCGCCTCCTGCACTTTGTTCTTCATGCATCAAGCTGCAAATATGGCCTTGTTGTTTGCTCAGTTAAAATTTTTTTTTTTGTTTTTTTGAAAGCAGTGCTTTTAGGATGACAGACTCGCACATGAAGTTAAAAAGTCACAAAAATATGGAGAGGGAACCACTAATGAAATCAGAGATTCACTTTTTCTTCAGTCAGCATCTTTTCCTTTTGATTCGGCAGAGAAACTTTGGGTTTTTTTCACACAAAGAAACAAACAAACCTGCTTTTATCCTCATTTCCTTTTCCTTTTTGTCTTTGTTTGTTATATTGCACTGCTTATTTGTAAAGGATCAGATACCGTTGATGGGGAAATCACCCCCTTGAATGAGTTTTTATCTGCTACTCAATGTACGTGATTGAGTAGCAGATAAAAACACATTGGGGGGGGGGGGTAACTTCTACAACTTCTTTGCTTTTACCACCCATCCATCTATCGTCCATCCATCTATCAATCCATCCAGGAAATCTACTTCAATAATATGCCTTACCATATTCTATACAGACAGTGAACAGAGCTGACAATCAAAGCTGCTACAGAATCAGTTTAAAAGACCTCACACCCTGTGCACAACACAGTGGTGCAGTTTTTCCTGTAATAAACAAGTGCATCCCTCCTTCCTCACTGGGTTTCAGTGTAAATGAGAGGCATTATTCTGCTAACTCTGCTGACGACAGAGTTCTGTACCAACAGCTTCAGAATACAGCTGCCTCAGAGATGCAATAGCTGCAGGAAAGAAGTGTGTGTGTGTGTGTTTGTGAGTGAGTGTCTGTGTCTGTGTGTCTGTCTGTGTCTGTGTGAGATAAAGTAAACATGCAAGCTTGTAATTTGAGTATAAAGCAGAAAGCGTACAAGCTGTTTCTCTATTTTAGAGCAAAACTGTTGTGGAGCGGAGTTTATAATAAATCTCTCTGCCAGCTGAACCATGAAAGCAGGACTCCGTTTTGCTTTTTCTCCCACAACATGAAACAAAAATTCAGGGTCAGCATTGATTGAAAATGATATCTTACCCTCTATGGCCCCAGGGGAACTAGTGCACTTTCCAAAATGTAAATGGCACCCCGGTAAAGAAGCACATGCCAGTTTGAGTGTTGCCCCCTTCCCCCAGCATGGGTTTCTGAGGTGCCTCTGTTCACCTTTAAGCAGCAGAACAACAATCAATGAGGCGTTATTAATGATAAAAAATCGTTTATGTGCACAGGTGCGCCTCCTGTCAAGCTCGATATGGCTTTGTACTCCGCACCATGTGTTTCTGCTTGATCTCCGGCAACTATAGAATTCCACGGCGATACTGGTGCAACTCAGACCCTATCAGCTTCATTTCAGAGCCAATTGATTCAACCTTTCAAACTTAACCTGGTGTTTCATGGTAGATGTATTCAGTAGGATGGAGGTAATGTGATCTTTACATATCATTGTGGAGACTCACGCACACCTGGATAATCAGTCATTGATATTTCCATTTTTGTAGTATGGAATAGCAATCTAAAAGTAACACCCAAATATCTGGAAACTCCAGGAAAGACATGAATTTTATGCCTTCTCCAATGTATTTTATCTTTTCCTTAAAGAATATGGGCACAGTGGCATAGTGTTTAGAACATCCTCTCAGTGCTGAGAAAACCAGGTTCGAGACAATTATCCAGGTGGTCCCACAGTTCAAAAACATAGATTTAAGATGAATTGGCTGCTCTAAATTGCCCCATACAATGTGTCTGCATGGGTGAAAGTTTTCTTTATCAATTTATCACTTTTATTAAGCAGAAGATAATGATATGAGATAAACAATATGAGCCTTTTCATTCTTTTATATTTTTTCTTTGGTTAGTGTCTTCATCTTACAGCAGGAAGGTCCAATTCCCAGATGTGGCAAATATGGTTCTTTCATATTGTGAATTGGAGATACTAAATCACCCTTAGGTGTGAATGTGTCACAGCTGTCCAGAGCTAGAGTTTAAAGACAGAATAACTGGCCTTTTTCTGAAAAAAATCTGTTGTTTCATGCTTTTTCCATTTCCGTCATAAGATAAGTACCACTCGATAATTGTGGCGACTAGAAGCTCATCCAGGGGCTTTTCTTTATCTCCCCAGATGGCGTGGTAGCTCAGTGGTTAGGGTGTTGGGCCATCAATCTGAAGGTTGGGGGTTCAAATCCCAGGTCTGCTGAAGTTACCAATGTGGGTCCTTGAGCAAGACTCTTAACCCTCATTGCTCCAGGGATGTTGAGATTAACCCTGTGCTCAGCTTGTAAGTCGCTTTGGATAAAAGCGTCCAATAAATGACCAAATATAAATATATCTCCCCAGATGTTGCAGGAGCACCCTGGTTAACTTTGGTTGTGACACGGGCAAAGGAGAGATGCACAGTGGATAAAACAATATGAGGGAATGTGTAAAATATTAAATATATTGCATATATATGTTTACTCTCTAAGATACTGTGCTACTAATTTACACATAATAAAGGGATTACAGTGTTAATTAATTTAGATTACAGTGTTGTAAGCCTTTAAACCCCCAAAGAGCAAGCTGAAGCGACAGTGGCAAGAAATAACACACTGTTATGTTGATATTTTATTTCACTTCACTTGAATCCATGTTTTTAGACTATGGGAGGAAACTGGGGGAAACCCACACAGACATGGGGAGAACATGGAAACTCCATCCAGATTGGGATTTGAACCTGGATCCCCAGCGCTGAGAAGATCCAGGTTGGAACAGGTTAACATGGTTGCTTTCATGGTTGTTTAGTCAGAAAGCATTCATTCATTCATTATCTTCCGCTTTATCCTCTATTAGAGTCGCTGTGGGGGTTCCCCATGCCAATTCAGGGGAGAATGTCTCGGGCGCCGGGCAGACACACCCAGGACAGGGCGCCAACCTATCGCTGGGCACACACTCACTCACACAAACATACTCTACATGGGGCAATTTGGAGAACTTAATTGAACTGATCCATGTTTTTGGACAGTGGGAGGAAACCGGAGAACCCAGAGGAAACCCACGCGGACACGGGGAGAACATGGAAACTCCACCCAGATGGGGATTCGAACCGGGAATCCCTAGCATTCTAAACATTCTCCCCTGGATAGGCATGGGGGGAAACCCCCCGCGACCCTAGGATAAAGCGGAAGATAATGGATGGATGGATGTTTAAACCATTTTTGGTTTAAACTTAGTGGTACAGTAGTGCGCGTTTCATACCTTTCATACTGCATGTGAAAGCGCATACTCAACGGTATGGCCTGTAATGAATGGTTTGTTATGAACACATACCATTACACCCCTAGTATATAATGAGCAGTAGATGGATGGATAGATACATAGATAACTGGGTAGATATATATGTGCCTACAGGATAGGTCTCTAAAAAGGAACAAGAATATGCTTATAGGAACCTAGTTTGTCTGCTGGGATTTTAACTTTAACCTACATAAACAACAGAAGGTAAGAGTGTGTGACAGTATCCACAGTATATAGGGGAGAGGGGGGCCAATCCTTGCCAATTCAACTGAAAGGGACAAACTAAATTCTTAAATGGAACCAGCTGAACAAGAAAATTATAAGAGCCCTGACTTTAGACACTTTATTCATTCATTCATTCATTATCTTCCGCTTTATCCTATATTAGGGTCGCGGTGGGGTTCCCCATGCCCATCCAAGGGAGAACGTTTCGGGCGCTGGGCAGATACACCCAGGACAGGGCGCCAATCTATTGCTGGGCACACACTCACTCACACAGACACGCACGCGTACACACTCTATATGGGGCAATTTGGAGAACTCAATTGACTTGATCCATGTTTTTGGACTGTGGGAGGAAACCGGAGAACTCAGGTGAAACCCACGCAGACAGAGGGAGAACATGTAAACTCCACTCAGATGGGGATTCCACTTTAAATTAAGATTGAAAACATTCCTTTTGGAGTTTTTATCTTTTCTTTTACCCTTTTAATGTATTTTTATTTTATTTATATATTTATTTTCTTTGGTTCTTACTATGATTCTTACTTTAAATTGGTTCTGCTGAAAGGTACTCTATAAATAAGCTTTTTGTGCCTTGCCTTCTTGTTTTTTTTTACTGTGGGAACAATTTGGAGAAAACCCACAATAGCATGGGGAAAACTTTGAAACTCAACCCAGATTGGGATTTGAACCTAGATCGCCAATACTGAGAGACAGATGTGCTAACTACTGCCCCCCTGTAGATTGAATGTACTTAATTATTGTAGCAAATTCAAATTTAATTAAAAAAATCATCTTAACATTTACAGCAATGAGACAGTTCATAATGAAAGCTTCATCTGTAGTAATTACATTAAACCACTTCAGTGATTAAAAGAAATCCTGTTCATGCAGAACAATGAATAAATGAGGGCGGAATTGAAATCCCTTTGTTCTTGGTAACGTGTGAGAATAATTCTGATGAATTATGGAAAACACTCGTTACCGTGCACTCATACAGAGAAAATGAAATGATCAGAGCCATCAGTGAGTGGAGTTAATGAAGGTACTAATTACCTGATGATGGACTGAAAGAGAGTGGGAGTGAGAGTGTGAGCATATTGAGTGAGACCATTTGGCTAATTGACCAATAAAGAGGCGGTGTTGGACATTACCTCTCAGGCTTTTAATTAGTCTCTAATGCTTACAATCATGCTCACATGTCTTATTAATTTTTCACCTCAGCACTTCATCGCCTTTTAATTAAAGATGATTAAAATGCTGCATCTTAAGGTCTGGTCAATCTGAAAGTCAGCAGAAGTTTCACAACACACTCTTGTTGAGTCAAAACCCCCTCTGAGTCCTCATGCAGAAGTGAAATTTAATTGATACCCCACCATTAGGATCAATAAAGGGGAGGAGATTTGTGGTATAAACAAATTAGGATTACTGATATAAAACATGGTCCAGGAGACAGGACTAAAATTGAAAATAGGGTTTTATCCCAGCACGTCCGCCACCCCGAGCTCCAGTCTAGGGCAGGTGCCGCCATTCACGCTGTGCATCTTATCTCATCTTCCCATCCAGGGGAGAATATTTCATGTGCTGGGCAGATACATTCAGGACAGGGTGCAAATCCATCTGTGAGCACACACTCACTCGCACAGTCATGCATTTAGAGCAGCCAATTCACCTTGAATTGTTTTTAGGCAGTGGGGGAAAATAAATATCAATAAAAAAATTATATAATAAAATCTAAATAAAATAAATAATAAAATTAAATAATAAAATAAAAATAAATCAAAACAGGCACACGTCCAACTTCACTTCACCAATGCTGAATAAACCTGAATGCTATTAAATATCACTGCATTTGCACAGATAATGCATATACATAGTCTACTATATACTATACTCTACAATATACAGTATATACACTATACTGTCTGCTTTGCATTCATAGTAAAATAGAGAACTTCATGGACCAGATTATTGAGTCCGGGTAGAAATTGCAATCCGCAAGTCAGACCACGCCTGGCTTATAAAGTGAATGGACGACAGATTACCTTATGATCGCTATAATCATCTTACTCTACATTGTCTTCACCCAAATAGATTACACACAGGAACCGTACCTTCACCTACTTGATGTACAAAAATCCTGCGTTATGTATAATATATTGTTATATTATTCATTCATTCATTATCTCCCACTTTATCCTCTATTAGGGTCGTGGTGGGGTTCCCCATGCCCATCCAGGGGAGAACGTTTCGGGCGCTGGGCAGATAGACCCAGGACAGGGTGCCAATCCATCGTTGGGCACACACTCACTCACACAGACACACTCTATTTGTGGCAATTTTTGGAGAATTCAATTGACTTGATCCATGTTTTTGGACTGTGGGAGGAAACCGGAGAACCCGGAAGAAACCCACGCGGACACGGGGAGAACATGGAAACTCCACCCAGATGGGGATTCGAACCGGGAATCCTTAGCGCTGAGAGGCGAATGTGCTAACCACTAAACCACCGTGCCGCCATTGTTATATTAATATATTTATATATTATATTAATATGGGTAGCACGGTGGCTTAGTGGTTAGCACGTTCGTGGTCATCTCCAAATGAGGTGTTCAGGTACATTTCTGGCACAAGTTTGTTGTTAAGACTGAACAGATATCTAACCTCAGTCCCACTAAACATCATGGATGACTCATCAGTTTTCAACATTGATAATTCCCACAATTAAAATTGTTCCCACAAATCTATATGAGTTTTTGATATACCTGTTCTAAATATATCATGAATAAAAAATCCTGTAATATAAAAACATTTGCTAATCTCTTGCTATTGTTTTATTCTTTGACTGTCATAGGGATGCTGTCATAGAAACCTCCACATCTGATGTGCACTGTGTGTGTGTGTGTGTGTGTGTGTGTGTGTGTGTGTGTGTGTGTGTGTGTGTGTGCACATGCGCTCAATCTGACAGTTGCAGGGAGAAAGAAAACTGTAGAAATAGATACACTGAAAAAGATGTAAAGAGAGAGAAAGTGAGATTAAAAAGACACTAAGTCACCTGATAGCTGAAATACAGGCATAAAATCTGACACACATACACTTGCCTCTTCTCAGCCTGCGATAACATTTCCTGTAGATGGTTTAAATGTTTATTTATGTGTAATTAATCTTGTTGTTGTTTTTTTTAACTTTATTTAACTGACTAAAAGAAAGAAAACCAAAAACACCGAACAACACAACAATTCCACAATACTTAAATACAAGTTTACCCTGCACAAAGTACTAATCAATGTCTCTACCAATCACTGGTGTTGCTGCTGAGACATCTTATGCTGCTTCTTGGTGGTTTGTATAGAGTATATAAACCTCTGCAGAATTCTAAAGAGTAAGTGTTACAGGTAAGTAGCAAAGCAACTGTGTGGGTTTGTTTCTATGTTATTCTATGTACACACCTATGTACACAAGTAGTAAACGTGTAGTGTTCATGCAGCTTCTATAATTGTTTTATCAATTGTGCATAATCCACCTCTATACACTGAAGACAAAGTTATTCTGGTGTATAAAACCCAACCTCAAACCTCATTTCATGTGTATTATTTTAATAACAATAGGATGTGTTGTAATGACAGAGTCAGTCCAGTAGCTACATATATATGAAGATCTTTGTATGTTTATTATGCAAAACCATGTATGTAGTTTTTTTTTTTTTTTTTAAGTGTGTTGTAATCTCACCTTACAGAATCTCAGTAAAGAGCCATCAATTGCATAGTTTCAGTCTGAATATTTTTTTTCTGATACAGTGATAGAGTTAAATATTTGTTACTGGTTTATTCTTCAAGATTTAAACAGTAACTGTATAAAATCATACATTATATACTAAATATACACAAAAAAAGTGAAAACATATTCAGCGTTCAATCCTGCTGCCACAGGTAGCATTAAATTGAATTAGCTGCAACGTGAGGATTCTTCACCTCAGTTTGCATTAGCTGACGAACAATGGTTCTAGTTATTTTTCTAAGGTTGTTAAATAAGTCTGCGGAACTTTAGTTTGATGCTGGGACATTACACAGTCATGTGTTGCGTCAGTTCCAACTATACAAGCGCTCCTCATGCACATGTTACCGCGCGCGGCTCTGTATTCAGATCCAAGCTGTCTGTGGTTCTAGAGCATGCGCACTGTCAATCTGCTGTCCGCTGAGGATGGGCCAACTTAGTCTTATTAACCTTCCGAATGAAGGAGCAGGCAACCGGCGGTAAGTGAAAGCCATGCTCGATTCAAAATTCAATTTACCTTAAATCCATGTTTTTGGGCTGTGGGTGGAAACAGGTGAACCTGGAGGAAACCCACGAGAACACAGGAAGAACATATAAACTCCACCCAGATTGAGATTCGAACCTGGATCCCCAGCGCTGAGAGGCAGATGTGCTATCCACTAAGCAACCGTGATGTATCATTTATTAAAAATTAATATAGATATTTAAAAATATATTCCTAAGCATATATATGTGATAGTTACAAACATTTACTTTCAGGAGAAATGGTATTAAACTTAAATATTTGAGATTTGTACAATTCTCTATGATCTCTAAAGAAAGAAAATTATATAAATTCTGGAGTAGCTTAAAATATAGGCTACTTGCTTTTATCATTGTCATTTTAGGAATATTTTTATATATTAATATCTAAACAGCAGAATGCTATAAAAATAATAAATATAACTGCCATGATATTATTACAGAAAAATAAAACTAAAGGCATTGGGTGCATCGGGTTAACTGCACCCAGCAGCTCCAACACAAGGTGTAGAACTGTGGGGGACAGTCAGAGAGAGGGAGAGAGAGAGAGAGGGGGAAGAGAGAGAGAGAGTAAAAATTCCACTATGATTAGTGTTGTAAAAAGAAAATACTTTGTAAAAAGGAAATAAATGCAGCAGTGAGAAAAAGAGTGATGCTCTCAAATAAACTGCAGCTGCTGAATTTTTAATTAGAGAGAGATCGTAATTACCACCATCAACACACAACACATTCAAATCTCTTTCTCTCTTCTCTCTTGCTCAGCCCGAGTGTAGTGTATGCTTCCATTTCATTAATATTTGATGAAAATAGGCTCGGCTGCATCAGCTGCCCCGAATTCCGTCTCCATTACGCGTGTCCTGCCAGTGTGTGTGTGTGTGTGTGTTTGTGTATGTTCGTGCATGTGTGTAAGAGGTAAGAGATTAAGAGGTGGGGTTGCGTCTTGTCGCACACTCCTGTCGATTGATGCTATTAGATGAAGGAGAAACACTCCAGTGTGAGCTATAATTGAGCCGACAGCCATAATGAAAGCTGATAATACGTGAGTGCTTGGGGCGAAACTTTTCACCTATTCATGACCATCATAACTCTGAGGGACTTTAGTAGTAGAGGCTGAAAATCCAAGTGCACTACGCAGAACGGTTTATGGTTCCTTAGGTATCAAACTATAACAGCATTTTGCTAACTGTATGACAAATCCTGGTGTGAGCTGTTCTTCAGGATCCTCCACCATTTGTAACAGATGCAGCACACTACACACTACATAGAAACTATTAAATAATAATAATAATAATAATAATAATAATAATGTTTATTATATGCAAGATATGTCAGTTAATACTCCAACGTACTCCAAAACTTTGGTCACGGCTCTGAACACAATGAAGACATTCTTTCTATAATGGGATTAAGATATTCAGAAAGTTCTTCTCTGAACTGTTGCTGAGGTTCTTACAAATTTACTGCACTTGTAGGTTGCTATGCATTCATCTTTCTGTTTATCCAAAAAAAGTTTAAAAGTCTGGACTATTCAGGACGATCCATTCTGAGGGCATACTACCTTTTTCTTGTCTTCTTAGGTGGTTCTGACCAAACCCAGATGTTTGTTTCAGGACATTGTACAGTTGTAAAATGAACCACTGACCCAGTAGGTGTAGAGCAAAGGGTGCTACAAGGGTTCTTTAAAATGCTGTAGTAACCCTTTTTGTCAAGTTGCCAACTCTGGATAGCCCTAAATCATCATGCTTTTTGTTTCATGTTTGTTTGTTTTATTTGGTTTACAGGAACCGTACTTTCACCTACTTGATGATGTACAAAAACCCTGCGTTATGTATATATTGTTATATTAATATATTATATTAATATATTATATTATTATTCCTTTCCACCCGTTCAGGTCATCACTGGACACTGGACTGAACTGTGGAAATGTCAATGACTATGAATATTGAACTTTTGGTGCTCCGTGAGGCTCTAATTTACCCCTCGTGTTTGCTATCTTAACCCCTCCCCCCTTGCCAACATTCTGTTTTTACACCTTCCACCTGTGTCATTTAAATAACAACAATGCTTGTAAATATATTTCCCCAATGGGTGTGCTCATCTCCAAATGAGGTGTTCAGGTACATTTCTGGCAAATTGCTCTCTTGGCAACACAGTGGCACCACTGACTGAAAACAAAATATACAGATGTCATATGTTCAGACGACTCACTAAAGTTTGTTAAATAGGGTTGTAGTATTTTAAACTTAGTCCTTGTCATGTTAATACTTTGACAAACTTAAAAAGTTTGTTGTTAAGACTGAACATATCTAACCTCAGACCCACTAAACATCATGGCTGACTCATCAGTTTTCAACATTGATAATTCCCACAATTAAAAAATTGTTCCCACAAATTTATATGACTTTTTGATATACCTGTTCTAAATATATCATGAATTAAAAATCCTGTTATATCAAAACATTTGCTAATCTCTGCTACTGTTTTGTTCTTTGACATTTTCAAAGAAGCCTTCATTTTGAGCAAATAAAAAAAATATATAAATTAAACAGATTTTTTAAAATTCAGGTAAAAATGCAGCTGCATGTGGAATCAGAATACAATTCATTTTAATAAATGTGATTTATCTGTTGACCCGAACCTTGTAATTCAGAGGGCTCGTTTAAAAATCAAAGGTTTAAGTAAACAAAAAAATGAGGGTGTGAAGGAAGAAATGAGCCTTAATCCCTTTCAATCCCCCATAAAAACCCCCCATAACCTTCCCTTTCCCTCAGTTAAATCCCAAGGGATGATTTACTCATTATGCATGCAGATAGAGTGCGAGCCAATAACTGTCCCAGCGTATGCTGAAAAGTATTAGAATACTATATACTATAATATCCTGTTTTAAATCCATGATAAATTGCACCTTTAACATTTGACACACTTTCATAAAGGATTTTACAACTTTGCAGAATTTGTGCAGAAATTGTTAAACCAATGGTTTATAAAGGGAAGCTCGACAATAAACGAACATCTATCAAAATACTAGCCCAAATGTATGTTTACACCTCAAATTAGTATTATTATAACTTTCAGTGATTAATAATGAAATTGTCAAATAGTACCAGTCAAAAAGGTGAATTGGCTGCTCTAAGCAGCTCCTATCAAAATTGCCCCTGTGTAGGGTGTGTGTTTGTTTGATTGAGTGTGTCTGCTCAGCAATGGATTTGTGCCCTCAACAAAAACAAGTATTTAATTCACATTATGCTCTGAAAGACTTTAGAATAAAGGTGTAAATGTAGCATAAAAAACAAAGTGGTGTCACAGACAAGAGGACCTTCGGTTATTATATTGTTAAGTCTGTCAGGTTTATCTTGTTATTGAAGAAGGTAGATCAAATGAACTGCACCTAGATCAGCTCACTAAACTTGACATAACATTGTAGTTTATACAATTAGCATAATTCCTAGCCCTGGAACATGGGTACTGAAACATGGCTGCATAGTAAATGCTGTAACTGTGTTAGGGTGACACAGTTCCTTCTAGAAGAAATGGGAAATTTTTCTTGTGTGGGGCCTTAATTCAGTGAGACAGAAGGAAGCAAAGGGGAATGGGCTGTCAACTTCAATCCCACACCGCCTTCATTACCATCAAACTTTAATCGGGCTTTCAAAAATCCTGTCTCTCTGTGTTTCTGTCTCTCACGCACTCTGTCCCGTCTGAGTGTGGCAGGGCCAAGATGTTCTTACACTGCGCTTTAAAGGCTGAAATGGCCTGCTTTATCTCTAAAATACACTCCGAATCACACAGTCTCCCATCCAACACAGAGTTTACAAGCTCACAAAAGAGTACCTCAGGCATGCCGGGAACGAGACGGAGAACAAAAGCGCGCTCAGGGAACTGCACTGCAGCATCAAAGCAAATTAAAAATCACCCAACATAAGACACTAAATACAGCACAACACTTCCCAAAACACTCATCATAATGTTCACACACACACACACACACACACACACACACAAGTTTAGGAGTATGGTACAAATCACACAACACATTAACACAATGCTCTGCTCATTTACATATTCATAGAAACATCAATAATTTAACATTTAGTGCTGCATTGAACACAAAGAGTGCAACACATCTCACACCAAGAGAGCAGTATGTTCTTCTTCTTATTATTATTATTATTCTTATTATTCTTCTTCTTATTATTATAAACTGAATTTTACATGTGTATAAAGACAATTTACTCATTTAAATTATAAAGATTTAAACAAACATTTCTTATAAAACTAAAATACAAATAAGTATTCTTATGTTATTAATAACAAATATTTCATTTGAAATTCAGAATTAGTTAAATATTGTCAGTATAATGTCTTATAGCAAGCAAACAAAATACAAAAATGTGTACTTTTGAATTAACATGATGTTTATATTATAATGAATTTTAACCTTTATAATGCTAATTTTAATTGAAAAGCACATACATTTTTATTTTTCAGAAAACAAATTAAAAATCAAAAAATAATCTTTACAATATTTCTTACATTTGTAAATTTTTCTACTAATTACTATAATTTTATTATTCAATCATTTGAATTAATAAATGCACTAATTATAAATGCACCTCTCTCTCTCTCTCTCTCTCTCTCTCTCTCTCTCTCTCTCTCTCTCTCTCTCTCTCTATATATATATATATATATATATATATATATATATATATATATATATATTATATATTATATATATACATAATAGGAATATTCCTGTCTTTAAAGCCTCCCACTTTGCAGCTACAACCTCCCAGCTTCTATGTGTTTGGGGCTGTCTATAAAATTTGGTGTTCTTTCTGTGGGAATTGTCATCCATTAATCCAGGTAAATAATACGATATTGAGGTTGGCTCACAATCTCTAACATCCTGAAGGTGTTTGATGGAGTGGAGTCAGGACTCAATAAAGTTGTGGGTCTGTAAAGGTTCTACTTTTCATCCAAAAACTTACCCAACCATGCATTTATGAACTTTGCTTTGTGCATGGGAACACGTGGACATGGGGACATGAAGACACAGGCACATGAGGACACGGGAACACGCTGAAGCAGAAAGGGACATTTATCTGTTTTATTGTATTAATATTAACCTCAGCCAGATAAATAAGTAAAATTGCATTTAAAATTTGTAATTATTAATACATTTAATTATTATGTTATTTTACATTTAATAAATAATAATAATAATAATAATAATAATAATAATAATAATTATTATTATTATTATTATTATTATTATTATTATTATTAAATGTAATATAACAAAATGGTAGTAGTAGTAGTAGTAGTATATAAAATTACTTTTTAGGATTATTTTAATACTCACCAACACACAAATATGCCCCACACACATACACAAAATCACATCCACAATCCCTCACACATAAACAAATACACACACACACACACACACACATGCATGGGAACACTAAAGCACCTGCAGAAAAGGGCACAAGTGGCAGAAAGTGAACTTTCTTGAACATGCAGACCCCCTCCCGTCTACTGCCCTGCACTCACACACTAACTCACATACTCTCCTACACACACACACACACACACACACACACACACTGATGGAGGGAGGCACAAAACCCGATCACCCCTCACTGGAGAAACAGATGACCGTACTCACAGCGATTCGGACATCCTCAGTTGAAGTTCTACACCCTCATCCTTCTTTACTCGGTCCTTCAGAAGCCTAAACATTGGAGCGTGGATGCAAAGGCAGGAAGCTGGAGCAGGGACACCCTGGTGGCCACCACCAGGCTGTATGTGTTCATCCCAGATCCAGATCGTTGCCTGAACTATCTCTAGGCTTTTTCCCCATCGCGAACTCAGCTCACACTTGGGCGTCCCGTGCCGTGCCAGGTTTCTGTGCATCTGCTTGCAAAAGCGAAGCACAATCAATATGGAAGGGGAGCGCTATTTTATGATTGGAGAAGTTCTGTTGTGTTTTTTGGTGGTGAAATTCATTATTTAGTATCTGAACCTTCAGCTATTCTGTATCATTTATTCATAACGTCCCTTTTTGCCAGAAGGAAATGGATACAACTGGAGAGAAAGAGAGTGAGGGAGCAAGTGAGAGAGAGTGTACAAGAAAGAAAGATAGTAGGGGGTATGGAGATAGGGGGTAAACAGTGGCGGGATCTTCAAGTGATGATATTGATCACATACCAGCTTGAAATAAATTGGGGGAAGAAATTATGGACTTGATTGACACATGAAAACCTCATATAGCTTTGAGGCCTTATAGCAGAAGCGTGCAGATCTTACTGAGCGTGCTTTGACAACACACACACAGGCATGAGGCAGCACCTTAGAAGCCTTGCTGGTTTGCCTTTACAGAACAATAAAGAGAGAAACACAGCAGTCTTAGATGATCTGAATGTGTGGAAAGTTCAAGCATAAGAATGCTGGCGCGCTGGCCGTGTAAACATTCCCGATCACTCACATGCATAATGAAAACAAATGCAACATGCACACCCATGCAGGGAATAACATCTTCAACTAATAAAGCCCCATTTTGCACCAAAAATGATGCAAATATCACTCAGTGTTTTGGACTGAGTTCATTTTAGATGTAATTATTGTGTTAGTTCCTCCTCCCACCACTAGGTGGTGTCGAACTCAGGGTAGTCATGTGACACTTAGAGGAAGTCATCTTTAATCTTTGTTTCAGTCAGACTAGTTTTGGGCTTGGTGAATTGTGCGGCTGACGAATCTAAGCTCATCCTCCTTTGAAATCTCTCGTAGAAGCATCGTCTGTGAGTGTTTTTGAAAGGATATTGTTTGTATAAATATATGATGTGTATATTTTGCATTATTTTGCAACTGCATTAAAGTAATCGCTTTTTCACATATTAAGCTAGTTATTATAGCATGCTAGATTATTTGTAGGCTATATGCTTGGATATGTGTATTAGATATTGTAGCAATTACATATATTATGCTGATTGTGTGTTTTATTCTGTTTCTTCACTTAGTTTTACACCTTTTGCATGCTGTCAGTTTGGATAAATACCAAATCTGACCAGTGTATTATGGAAGTCATCTGTCTGTCTAATTGAAGAAGGGGAACTCTTTAATGAGGGCAGAACAATAAAAAGACGGACTCAACAGTGATTTCTACAACAGTGAGTAAAATATCCTGCCTGTTCTACATCATCTTTCCAAGATGTCGGCAACAGAAGATAAGAATTATGAATCAAGGTCAGAGTGTTCACGCTCATCTAAAACATCGAAATCATCGAAGCACTCTGCAGCTAGCTTGGCTGCATTGGAAACACGAGCTAAAGCAGAAGCTGCACGGGCAAGAGCGTTGTATGCGCAACGGGAGATTGATGTTAAAGTGAAGAAGGCTAAGCTGAAGGTAGAGGAGACGCGTCTTGATGCCACCTGGGAAGCCATACAGCAAGAGAATCATCGACGGCTGACGCCGCTTGTGCTGAAGCTGATGTATTGGAATTGACAATGGATTCAGCAGCTGTTAACCTCAACTCTAATGATGATTCTCGAATACGTCATGAGCTACCAAGCCAAAGTGAGAGTCAATGTCCGTCTGTGAAAGCCACAATGCCAACCGCAACAGCTGCTTATTCAAAATGGCCACCAGAGCAATTCCCACCTAAAAGAGAAGGTAGATTTATTGCATCACACGCAGCATCTGAACCAAAGAACCGTTGGACGCTCAGACTAGATACAGCGGTTTGCAGCTGTCCAAGGGGAGAAGAATCCAGTGTAAATCTGCGGAGCATGCAAGGAGAGTGAGGTCAGTTCGTATCAACCGCCCTAGTGAGGCCCTCAGTATGGTCTGGCGAAGATTAGAGGAGGTTTATGGATCACCAGAGGCCATGGAGATGGCTCTCTTTAACAAGCTTGAACAGTTCCCCAAATTCTCCAATAAAGAACCCAAGCAGCTACGAGAAGTAGGTGACCTTTTCCTGGAGATACAGGCGGCCAAGGAAGATGGGTTCCTGCCTGCCTTTGCTTACCTGGACACAGCGCGAGGCATTAACCCTATCCTGGAGAAATTACCATTCAACCTACAGGAGAAGTAGATGGTGCACAATACGAAGTATAAAGAAAAACACCACGCCATCTTCCCGCCCTTCACCATGTTCGCCGACTTAATTTGCGCTCAAGCAAAGATGAGGAATGATCCGAGCTTTGCTGCCACAGCTCCTAGCTACACGCCACCTAAAGAGGAGAAATTCTCACCAAGGTCAGCGAAAACCCCTATAGCCATGCATAAAACAGAGGTGGCCAATCCTGCCAAGAGGAATGAGACCAAGGGTTCAGATGACCTGAAGAAAGAGTGTCCCATACATAAAAAGCCTCACCCCCTACCTAAGTGCAGAGCCTTTAGAGCAAAACGGCTGGACGAGCGTAAGGCCTGGAAAATGGCATATGCTTCCGTATTCTTCAACCTCCCACCAATCTAAGGACTGCAAGGCTAACATCCAGTGCTCTGAATGCAAAAGCGATAAGCACATCGCAGCCCTTCATGCCGGTCCGGCACCATGGTCGGAAAAGCCAGCTAGCAACTCCTCTGAAGAGCATGGCAGGGAGGGAGAGGAATCTAGTCCTGCTTCAGTCACTACCTCGATCTGCACAGAGGTTTGTGGAGACAGTGCGACTACCAAGTCATGTGCCAAAATCAGTCTGGTCTACGTATACCCAAGAGACCAACCTGAGAAGAAGACAAGAGCATACGCCATCTTAGATGACCAGAGTAATAGGTCACTAGCCAGGTCATTGTTCTTAGAGATGTTCAACGTAACCAACAACACCTCTGCCTACACACTCAAAACTTGTGCAGGTGTGTCAGAGGTGGCGGGCCGCAGAGCCAGGGGGTTCATCGTGGAGTCAGCTGATGAAAAGACCAGCCTAGCTCTGCCCATGCTCATTGAGTGCGATCAACTTCCTGATAATAGGGCGGAGATTCCCACACCAGCTGCTGTGATGTACCATCCACACCTGAAGTCATTAACCTCTAAGATACCTCCTCTCAACCCTAAGGCTGAGAGCTTGCTTCTTCTAGGAAGAGACATGATTCAGGTGCACAAGGTCCTTGAACAGCGAAATGGCCCCCCCACACGCTCCCTTTGCCCAGCGATTAGCCCCCGGCTGGGTGATAGTAGGGGATGTGTGTATTAATGGTGCACATGTATCCTCGCATGTAAACACCTACAGAACCTATGTTCTTGAGAATGGATGTTCCAGCGTCCTGTGTCCCTGCCTCAACAAGATCGAAATCAAAGAGAAGCTCAACCCCACTTCCTAGTTCCAGAAGCCTACAGTCTCAGAACAACTGTCCTTGTCAATTGACAAAACGAGACACATGGGGAGGTCCATTTTCTGTCACACAAAGGACGATGACAAGACGGGTCCATCCATGGAAGATATTGCTTTCCTGAGAATTATGGAGAAGGAACTGAAACAGCATGATGACAACAGCTGGCAGGCTCCACTCCCGTTCCGCAGCCCACGCCAGCGTCTGCCAAACAACCGTGGCTTGCTACAGTCATCAGGACACTCAGGAAACACCCAGAGAGGAGGGAGCATTTCACTGAGTTCATGAGCAAGCTTTTTGAGAATGGACATGCTGAAGTGACACTGCCCTTACCATCAGATGAGGAGTGCTGGTATCTACAGTTCTTTGGGGTATACCATCCTCAGAAACCTGGACAGGTGAGGGTGGTATTCGAATTCAGTGCACAACACAGAGGGGTGTCCCTCCTCACGGGCCCAAACATGAAGGACAGAGTGTTCGGGGTACTGCTGCGGTTTAGGAGGGAGCCAGTGGCAGTGACGACTGACATCCAGCAGATGTTCCATTGTTTTGTCGTACATGAGGATCATCGGAACTTTCTACGCTTCCTCTGTCATCGCAATAATAACCTGGATGATGACGTTATTGAGTACAGGATGCCCGTCTTTGGAAATAGCCCATTACCGTCCGTAGCCACATATGGGACCCAAAGAGCTGCTGCAGAGGGAGAGAGGAAGTATGGCATAGAGGCTAGGCAGTTCGTTGAGTGGAATTTCTATGTTGACAATGGCCTTCTGTCTGTTCCTTCAGAGGGGGAAGCCATCACAATACTCAAGACATGCTGGCCCTCTCCAACCACCGGCTTCACAAGATCTTGTCTAACAGGGTCTCTGTGATTAAGGCCTTCCCTCCTGACAATCTGGCTAAGGGGATGAAAGACCTGGATCTCAGCACAGACCCCCTTCCCATGCAGAGGAGTTGAGGGGTGAGCTGGGAGATTTCGGATGATGTGTTCATCTTCCGAGTTGCCGACGCAGAGAAGCCTTACACGAGACGTGGGGTCCTGTCCACGGTAAACAGTCTGTTTGACCCATTAGGTTTCGCTGCCCCATTAATTATTCAAGGAAGGTCCATACTGAAGGAGCTCACCACAGAGTCATGCGACTGGGATGCCCCTCTCCCTGAGGAAAGGTACAGAGAATGGAAGCTGTGGAGGGACTCTCTGAAGGAGCTTGAACAGCTCAAGATCCCGCGCCAATGCACCTCCATCTCTCTCTGCCAAGCAGGCAATAAGGACCTGTGTGTATTCTGCGACGCCTCCACTACTGCTATAGCTGCTATTGCTTATGTGAGGACAACCAATGCGAGCAGTGATGTAGAGGTGGGATTCGTATTCAGCAAGGCAAAGCTTGCTCCACGTCCAGAAACAACAGTCCCCAGGATTGAGCTATGTGCTGCGGTCCTGGCGGTAGAGGTTGCAGATGCGATTGTGGATGAGATGGACACCATCTTTGACACCGTAACCTTCTATTCGGATAGCAAGCTGTTGCTAGGCTACATCCACAATGAATCAAGATGATTCTATGTCTACGTGAGCAATAGGGTGCAGCGCATTAGGAGGTCATCAAGCCCTAAGCAATGGAAGTACGTGCCCTCCTGCCTAAACCCTGCTGACTACGGCTCACGAGCAGTCGTGGTGCTGTGAGAGCGACAGGCCTGTGGATTATCAGTGGGAAACGGCGCATCAGCAGCATCCTTCCTCACTGCTTCATATGCAGAAGGCTATGCAGGAAGATGGAGACTCAAAAGATGGCTGACTTGCCTGCAGACCGCCTCAGTGCGGATCCTCCCTTCTCATAAGTGGGTGTGGACGTCTTCGGACCATGGGTGGTCATGGCACGGCGGACCAGAGGAGGACTGACTGGCAGCAAAAGATGGGCTGCGCATTTTATGTGTATGAGCACCAGGGCCACACATATAGAAATACTGGACTCAATGGACTCTTGGACTCAATGGACTCAATGGAAACAGATCAGGAGCGATTGTGGCAACAATTTCGTTGGGTCTTGTAAGGACTTGCAGATGGACTCTGTGACCAGTGACAAGGAGGTGCAAATATATCTCAGTGACAATGGGTGTAAATGGATCTTCAACCCACCACACTATTCACACATGGGGGGCAGTTGAGAGCGGCTAATTGGACTGACAAGGCGTATCCTGGACTCTATGCTGTTGAGGGTCGGCTTAGCTAGGCTCACACATGAGATCCTGACTATATTCATGGCGGAGGTCTCAGCTATCCTGAACGCCCGTCCTCTGGGTCCTGTGTCCACAGACCCCGACTCCCCAATCATCCTGACACCCGCGACACTTCTAACACAGAAGGTTGGTGCCCTTCCTCCCCCTAAAGGTGAATTTGACAAGAAGGACCTCTATGGCAAGCAGTGGAGGCACCTCCAAAGCCTTGCCAACACCTTTTGGCATCGATGGAGGACTGAGTACCTCCCAACTCTGCAGAGACGCAGGAAGTGGGAAAAGGAGAAACGCAATCTGAAAGTAGGGGATGTTATCTTCTTGAAAAATGATCAGTTGCAGAAATGACTGGCCCATGGGCATCATCATCAAGACCCTCCCTAGCACAGACGGGAGACTAAGTAAGGTGGAGATCAAGACTGCAAGGGGTGGGTCAAACAAGACCTTTCTGCGACCTGTCTCAGAGATCGTCCTATTCCTCTCCCCAGAGACTGGCTAGGGTTTATTGTTCCATAACTCCCCTTGTTAAAAGTGGCATCTTTTAGATACCTGGCGGGGAGTGTTCTGGACTGAGTTCATTTTATATGTAATTATTATGTTAGTTCCTCCTCCCACCACTAGGTGGTGTCTTGAACTCATGGTAGTCATGTGACACTTAGAGGAAGTCATCTTTATTCTTTGTTTGTCAGACTAGTTTTGGGCATGGTGAACTGTGCGGCTGACGAATCTAAGCTCATCCTCCTTTGAAATCTCTCGTAGAAGCATCGTCTGTGTGTTTTTGAAGGATATTGTTTGTATAAATATTTTGCAACTGCATTAAAGTAATCGCCTTTTCACATATTAAGCTAGTTGGTATAGCATGCTAGATTATTTGTAGGCTATATGCTTGGATATTATATTAGATATTGTAGCAATTACAAATATTATGCTGATTGTGTGTTTTATTCTGTTTCTTCACTTAGTTTTACACCTTTTGCATGCTGTCAGTTTGAATAAATACCAAATCTGACCAGTGTGTTATGGTAGTCATCTGTCTGTCTAATTGAAGAAGGGGAACTCTAATGAGGGCAGAACACTCAGGCAAATAACAAACACTTGTAGTGCACACCGACAATTGAGGCCTGAGGCCCATGCCCAGAAAATAAAGCAATTTTAAATTTCCTACTGCTTTTGAATAATTCACGCTCAACTTGCTGCAACACTAACGGCACAGAATTGCTGGTATCGATCTCAGTCAGGCGTCAAAGGAATGAGCGCTACCTGTAGTCTGAGTGTACAATGCACAGGGTGGAGGTTGCACACGCAGGGTGAAAAGTGCATTTGGCATTACTGGTCATCACGGCATTATTTTCACAGTGTCACAGTTCTGTGTGTTCTCACACTCAATCATAACACAGAAGAAAAATCATGTTCTACAATGACCAACAAGTGAACATCTTCATCCCTAGAGGTTGCAGAAAGCAGGTTTCTTGTCATGCAGTAAAAAAAGGACCCTGAGGATCTATGAAGTGCTTCAGAGCATGTCAAAGAAAGCAGGCGCTTACATAGACAGACCATTTTACATGTGTGCATGAAAACTATGGCGGCCCTAACAGTGTTTGTTTATGTTTTATTAAGCTGTGAAGGTCTTTGCTGCGAGTTCATGATCCGAAAATAAAGCATTTACTGTAATTAGGAGTAATTCAAAACCAGTATTATATAAATAGAGTGTCTTAGGCTGGTTGATGATAAAGGTATTTGTTCACAGTACAGATGATAATAGCAATAATGTATATGAGGGCGTCCATTATTGTAAATAAATGACCAGAACATGTCTGTGAGTTATTTACAATAATGCACATCATCATGTACCTTATTGCTTTATTGTCTCATTGCTTTAACACTCAGCTCTGGAGATCCCGGTTGCAATCCTGATCTGGATGGAGTTTACATGTGTTCTCCTTGTCTGTGTGGGTGTTCCAGATCCTCCCAAAGTCCAAAAACATGGATTCAATGTGAATTGGCTTCTTTAAATTGCCCCTATATAGTGTGTGTGTGTCATAACTCTGGAATCATCCTTTGTAAGTTTACCAGACTCAGAATCAGAATACTTTATTAGTCTGGGGGGGGAGGAGGGGGACTTAGAATTAATTGATGCAATGTGTTACATTCCTGTCATATTGTGTGCGTTGTATGATTTCACCTGGTGTCTTCTGCATTAAAAGGTTTCGTTTCAACCACCTTCAGCTCTGGACTGGAGGGCCGTGGCATCATGTGTGTCACAAACCTGCTGTAGGTGCTTTGCTGAATGAGGAGTCTTTGATGAATAAAAAGAGTTTTTAATGCAAGTACATCAAGGGGTAACAAAAACACATACTCACACAAAAAGAGGACTGACAAAATTGACACTTGAACACCGACATGAGGAAAAGGCTGGATTAGATAATAAGGACCACATGCATCAGTAAAACACAGCTGTCAACAATAATGAAATGGCTTGACAATAACAGCTAAACAAGGACCAGTTAACATCACATAGACCAGATGGAACTGAAAGACGAACACATGGGAATGAAATCCAATGAATCCAATTTATACATAATTAGGCTCCATAGTATCTCACTGAGCTGATTCAACTCTATAAGCCAACACGCAAGCTCAGATCTCAAGGTGCTGGTTTACTTTTAGCTCCTAAAATGAATAAAATTACTGCTGGTGGAAGAGCATTCTCCCACAAAGCTCCTCAACTTTTGGAACTGGCTTCCAGTTACTGTACTATACTGTACTCAGAGTCACTATTAATCTTTAAGAGTAGATTAAAAACATCCATCCATCCATTATCTCCCAATTTATCCTCTAGTAGGGTCGCAGTGGGGAACCCCATGCCCATCCAGGGGAAAACATTTCGGGCGCTGGGCAGATAGACCCAGGACAGGGTGCCAATCCATCGCTGGGCACACACTCACTCACACAGACACACTCTGGGGAAATTTGGAGAATTCAATAGACTTGATCCATGTTTTTGGACTGTGGGAGGAAACTGGAGAACCCGGAGGAAACCCACGCGGACACGGGGAGAACATGGAAACACCACCCAGATTGGGATTCAAACCGGGAATCCCTAGCCCTGAGAGGCGAACGTGCTTCGACTAAAAACATTTATTTAATTTTGTTTAAAATTTATTTCCTGTAGATAAAGGTGTAGATCTCAGGCTTAGCAGTGTTGAGTTGGTGATCTGGGATCAGTCTATGCTGTCATTTCACCTCTTCCCTAGCTCATGTTTAGTAGTGGGTGTGGCACTGAAATTATGCTGTTCCAGGAAGAACTCTCAACTAAGTAGAGTTTGCAGTATCTGCCCCTTTTAGTTATGCTGCTCTAGTCAGTTATGCCAGAGTCACATGCTGCACTGTGTCAATCAAACTCTGGTTATTACTTAAATGTTGTGTTTTATTAGCTCTAACTGCTTTTCTTGTTTGTTTCTTTTGAGTTGTTGCTAAGTCCCTGTAGGAGTCATCAGCCCTTTATCCATGGCTCTGCTGAAGCACTGCAGCTACAACAATTACTGAATGGAACCTGAATTATTATTGGACTGGCAGTCCTGCAGGATGCCCTTAATGGACTTATATAGTTATAGTTATAATATAGTTTTCCAATTGTTAAATATGGACACCTGATCATCACACAATTTGTACATGGCTGTCCTATACTGTTGATGCTGCCCGGCTGCTCAAGGAGGAAGAGTCCCCCACTGAGGTCCTCAGTGGGGGACTTTGGTCCTCCCAATGTTTCTTCCTTAAAATAACAACACAACAGGGAGTTTTTTCTTGCCACTGTCGCTTCGGCTTGCTCTTTGGGTTTTAAAAGGTTTATAAAACTGTAAAGCTGCTTTGTTACAATGTACTATTGATGTCCTGCCAAGAACACTAAATGTTCTTCCCCATGATGTATAATTACGTGAAAGATAATATGAGATGAGAAAGTGCATCTCTGAAAAATTTAATAATACAAGAACAAGGATGGATCCCTATCAGAGCGGCCAGTAAGTGTTTGTGTGTTTGTGTGTGTGTGTGTGTAAGCACACACTTAGATTTACCCTACTTACACAATTTCTTAGCTCTGCTACAATAATGCATCTAGAAAATAATATATATGAAACTAGATCCTGCTTCATAGATGACACACAGTGCTGTATGTCAGATTTCTCCCTTACACACCTGTTTTCCAACTTCTATACCATGTACAAGATCGAGGTGTTGTCTGAAAGATTAACAAACATCACATTTTAATTTCAGACATTTTTTGTAACTCTTGTGTAAATAGACCTACTGTAATTAACAATGGAGGCTAGGTTTATTTTCCCACTGTGTTGTAATTTATTAGGAGCAGGTGAAGTGCACCACTGTAATGCGTAGTAATTACAATTTGGCCATTGTATTACATAGAGTTCAGAGCACACAATAAGTAAAACACACCGATAGTATGTTTTTTTGGTGCACCGTGCTTTTTTTTTTTTTAATTTATTTTGTAACCTTCCTATCTGTAGTGCTTAATTATCTGGGGCAGCACACAGGGTATTGTTGCTGGCTGTCATGCTGACCCGGGGGCTTTAATTCACGAGTGCTCCCCACTGTTTTGCGACTGAGCGACAGCCCCAAGTTGTGCTTGCTCTGTGGCTAAGGTGGATAATATATTACTAGTCGAAAGTTTGGACATGCCCCCTCCTTGCTCTATTGTCCATTTCCTCCACTTACCATATGTATGGATTTTGTAGTTTTACAATTACAGACTGTAGTACATTTGTTAGTCCACTGTTGGCTCTCTTTTAGTTAGGACCAGAACAGGTATAATTTGGGTGGTGTATTGTCAGTTCTGTGTGATACTTCTGGAATGAGAATACTGTAACAACCGAATAATACCTGCTCTATGGTGGTACTATTGGGGTCCTGACCATTAGAGTACGGAGTAAAGGGGACTAACACAGTACAGTATGTATTGTAGTCCTACAAAGTCCATCTTTACGGTAATTATAACTGATAACAATGACACTAAGAGCAAAAAGGGGGTGTGTCCTAACTTTTGAGTGGTACTGTATATTAATTATATGATCATGTACTGTAATTTAATAGGTTCTAAATTGTTTTAATTAATTTACTATGTTCTCAATTAAACTTTAGTGCTTATAAGAATTCCAGAATTCCAGTAAATTGACTTCCCTCTAAAAACTGTGTAAAAGCTTTTTTCCCTTAACTTTTAATGCACTCTTAGTAAATGTTCTGTTCCACCTATGAGTTATGAGGTAGAGTATATCTACTTATTTTCTGATGTCAGAACATTAAATGCCCATTAGGTCATTTCCTCACAAACTTCCCTTTTAAAGATCTCATAGAGAATTCATGAGCTGCTATTATAAATTATTGAGGTATGGCATAAAGGCTTTGTTTCAGACATGGGGTGTCTTTACTTTTACCGTCGCAATGAATCAATTTCAATTAAGGGGTAATGTACCCCACAGGCATCAGTGTCCTGTGCAGGTAAAGCAGGTACGGCATGCTGGAAACACCCAGACGAATGGTATCATTAAGTCACACTTAGGCTTCAACGCTCTCTTTCTGATTCTGATTGCCTGCTCACTTCCTTCCAGACTACTTTGCTTTGAAGTGATGAATGATTATTGTTTGGCGAAAGTAAAAAAAGTATTGATCGGGGGACAGTGGATATGCGCCTGGGTCTGATGAATATGACGTGAGTAAACTTTTTCTCTCAAACTGACCAGGGGCACTCTGGGGAGTCGCAGCATGGGGGTTATATCATAAGCTCAGAAGAGGAGGAACATGGAAATGGGGATTAATGTTGTTCATGGTCTACAGTTATACTTAATAAACCTCTGTATAATACTTTATTAAGTATGAATGCAGTTCAGTTAATGTTCAGTTTTACTTTAAACTTGATATTTAAAAAAAATGTTCACAACCTGTTTAATGGGAGGATGGGTAGGGTTCACAGAGACACACACACTTTATAAGGGGAATTTAGAAAGGGGCAATTTAGAGCAGCCAATTTACCTTGAATCCATTTTTTGGACTGCAGGAGAAAACTGGAGAACCCGGAGAAAACCCACACAGTGCCTGTGTTGATGGTTCACCACCAAGATAGCAATATATGTCTTGAACGTTGAAGTCTGTCGAGGTTGTTTTCAGTCAGCGGTGCACCTTTGGTTTCTGTCGCCAATATTGCAATGCGACAGAAATGTTACTGAATGTAGCTTCCTCAGATTCAAAGTCGACAGCACAAATATTCTTTCCAATACTGATTAGGTTTATTCTTGAGTATGCACCTTAACTTTGTACATAATCTTAAACCCAACCGTAAGAACTGTAACATAAATCAAATAAACAATTATACAATGAACAATTTACATATTGTAGACTATTAATCTTAAGACTGATCCTTTGTTGGTTTTATCACATGAATTTACATCTTGCTTTAGAACCGTAGTTACATATCAATTCACTCTAATGCTAGGAAAGGTAATAAACATAATTAGTATATTAACAGAACACAAACCTCATTGGCTGCATGAAATATCTAAGGAGAGCTATGGTCTCTGACCCTGTTGGTCTTATCTTTCCGAATGACTCTTTGGAACTAACTTTGGAACCTTTGTAACGTGGTAACCGCGGTAATTAGCAGTGTAACCATGGAAATTAACGTTGTCAATGTTCTTAGAAGAACAGAAGTTCTATCCACAAGTTCTATTATACACTATTATACAATTTTACAAACTTAAAACCAACTAAGAATATAAACTGCTTAAGTAGGCAGTTACACTCCCACCAAAATCTATGATTTTAAATCATGAAATGAAATTATACCAAGCGGATTATTTTACAGTACTAGCTTGGTCATGAATTCGCATGAATTTGCAACTGTAAAGTGAAGATGAAGATGATGGTCTTCACTCTGCTTCTAGTAATGTCACCGTCTTATGGATAGGTCTCTCCAGATAAATTGGTTTGGAAACACGCCTTCCCTTCTTATCCAGGTTGGAATCGCTGATGCACAACTTCACCTTTCTCACTCTACCGTCTCTTCCTGGATACACTTCAACGACCCTTGCCAGTTTCCACAGGTTACGAGATGTAGCGTCTTCTTGCAGAAGGACGATATCGTTAACCTTTGCATCTCTGCGATCCTTGATCCACTTCTGTCTTGGTTGAAGGTTCAGGAGATACTCTTTCTTCCACCGACTCCAGAAGAGATTGGCCAAGAATTCTTGGAACCAACGTTCCCACTGAGGTTGCAAATCATCGGGTGAAGTATCGTCCCAACACGGTTGCAGCAGGATCTGCTTTCCCGATGATCCTCTGAGGTTAAGTAGTTTCTCCCTGACAACCACTCTAAACTCGTCAGGAGCCATGCACCACTGCACCCCAAGAGCTCTTTCTATTTGAGATTCTCCTAATGTCATATCCTTGGTTGTAGTAGCTTCAGCACATTCTTTCTTAGGAATAGAGTCAAGGACTTCTCTACTATTGGAAACGAACTTGTGAAGTCGTAGGTTGCCCGTGCTGCAAAGTTCTCTGGCTTCTTTCACCAGCTTGATTGCTTGACTTGTAGATGTCATACTTAACAGGCCATCATCGACGTAAAAATTCCGCTGTATGAATTTGATGGCGTCATCACTAAAGCATCCTCGTCCTTCCGCGGCGATATGCTTGAGTCCATAGTTGGCACACCCGGGTGATGAGGCTGCACCAAACAAATGGACCTTCATTCGATAGGTGGAAGGTTGAACTTCAAGATTCCTATTCTCCCACCAAAGGAATCGAAGATAATCTTGGTCTTCTGTTTTCATATGGAACTGGTGAAACATGCGCTCTATGTCACACATGATTGCAATCGGACCTCTTCGGAAGCGAAACAAAACTCCCACCAAGGCATTCGTTAGATCTGGACCAGTTAAAAGATGATCATTCAGAGAGGTTCCTTGGAACTTGGCGGAGCAGTCGAAGACGACGCGTATTTTTCCCGGCTTCTTTGGATGATAGACTCCATGATGCGGGATGTACCACACTGGAGTTTTTTGGATGTCTTCCATTGGGACCTTTTCTGCGTCTCCACGAAGAATGATATCGTTCATGAAGGCCTTGTAGTCTTTCTTGTATTGCTCTTTTCTCTTTAGCTTTCTTTCCAAACACTTAAGACGATGGATGGCACACACCTTATTATTAGGTAGCTGGGGCCTGCCTTCCTTGAATGGCAGCGGCATTTCATAATGGCCCTCACTATTGAGTGTGATGCCTTCTTTTAGCTTCTTTAGAAATCTGTGATCTTCTTGAGAAACACGATTAGCTTCTGAAGCTCTTTCAACAAAATCAAGTTCTAGAGCCTTGATGACATCTACAGGAGTAATGATTTCCTTGATCTGTGTTCTGTAGACGTAATATACTTCACTTGTAAGATTTGAGGAAGACTGAAGACCTGGTACCACTTTCTTCACTACCACTTGGTGGCTTACTCCCATACCATCTCCATAGTTGAGACATGGATTACCACAGCCGACTACACTCCATCCTAAATCCGTTTGCTGTGCAAAGGGTTGATTTCTTTCACCAGCCACTACTCGTTTTGGTAACAAGGCCTGAGGGCAGTTGCTGCCTATTAAAAGGCCAACTTCACAGCTTTGCTGAGGGGCAATCTCATCTGCAATATGTTCCAGATGAATCCATAACTTTGCTATCTCCGGTGTAGGAATATGATTTCTATTTGCCGGTATAATTTCTCTGGAATAAGTCACAGGAAGTGGTATTATCTCGTCTGAATAGAACCCTCTTACTTGTAAACCAGTCATCTTCTTGCAGGACACAATGCTATTTGTTGAGGATAGTGTGGTAACACTCAGCTGAACTGGTTCACTCCTTACGTTGAGTGCCCTTGCAGTCTCCTCCAGTATAAATGTCGTATCACTCTGTATATCTAGAAGTACGTATACAAGAACTTCACGATTTGGCTCAGCCGCAGCAGAGACCCACACTGGAATTATTGTAGATGTATGGGTGTGGCTGCAATTCTGGATGACCTTATGTACTATGGGTCCACATGTACTTGTAGATGTACTCGGTTGATCTTGTGGTTGTTCTGGTCTTTCATCCTTTGGCTTCTCTTTGTATTTTTCTCCATCAGCCTTTACTACTTGTGTTCTTTCTTGCTTGCGTTCTTCTTTAGGACGGTTATCATGAAGACAAGTTGGATGACCCTTCTCGCATGTCTTGCAGATATTTCTTTCACTGCAGTTCTTGGAACGATGACCCCATTTCAAGCAACCGAAGCACAACCTTTTCTCCTGGACAAACTTGACTCTTTCTGTGATTGTCTTCTTCATAAACTTACGGCATTCTGGTAAACTGTGTCCTGCTTTCTCACAGAAGACACAGTCCTTGATTGTGGCGTTCTCATCTGAATTCGTTATTAAAGCATTTGCTCCTGGATTTCTATACTTATTACTTATACTCTTACTTTTCTCTCCTTCACGTGGATTTGGTGTAGGGAAAGAGGTCATTGGGTTACAAACGATTTTGGCTTCACGTGTTAGAAACTGTACAAACTGGCTGAAGCTTGGAAATTTTATGCCTTGTTCTTGTAATTTTATGACTTTCCGTTTCCATCTCGAGATCAACCAATCTGGAAGTTTAGTGAGTATCTTTCTGTTTTCGCTGCAACTGTTAAGCGCTTCGAGATCTTCAATCTGAAACATTGCAGATTCACAACTGCGAAGGAAGTCAACCAGTTCTTGCAGTTCCATATTATTTTTGCTGCTTATTTTGGGCCATGCTTCGATCTTATCCATGTAGGCTTGGGCAAGGATGAATGAACTGCCATAACGTTCTTCCAGGATATGCCATGCATCAAAATAGGCTGACTCAGTCCCTTGCAGGAAGTAACTCTCTATGGCCTTCTTCGCATTTCCACCCACATATTTTCGTAGATAATATATCTTTTCTTCATTTGGGATGTTCTTTCTGTCTATAAGCGTCTGAAAGGACACTTTCCAGTCCTTGTACCGAAGTGGATCACCACTGAATATTGTTGGTTCTGGGATGGGAAGGCGATTAGCATTGATCGATTCTGCAAGTACCTTAGCAAAGGATACTATGTTGTCTTCAGCTGGATTTATAACAGCTTGTAGTGGGAAAGAACAACGTGGTGGACTCAGTTCCTGTTTGATTTCCTTTCCACTCTTCGTAGGAACAGCTTGATGAAGCAGCTTATCCATTTCGTCATCTAAACGTTGACTCCTTTTAGATGTTCGTGAAGAACGTTCACTTTGTTCATATATTTGCTGCCTTGCCTTAGCAGCTTCCAGTTCTTTAATCATCTCCAGACGTGCTATTTCTCTGCGCTTGGCTTCTTGTTTAGCCTTTAGCTGAGCAGCGTCAGCTTCCAGTTTAGCCTTTAGCCGAGCAGCGTCAGCTTCCTGTACTGCCTTTAGCTGGGTAGCTTCAGCTTCCAGCCGCTGCAATTCTTCCATATGATGTTCTTGCTCTAGCAGTACTTTCAAGGTGGCTTCTTTGGCGGCAACTTCGGCAGCTGCACTCCTTTTACTAGCAGAAGATCGATGGGAATAATTTGAATTCTTGCTGCTGCGAAGGCGAATGCTGCTTTTGGCTGACCTTGGCTCTTCAAGACCATGTTCTTGAACATTCGTTGCTCGATGCATGATCTTCTGTGTCACTGATTGACAGATGTCGATTCTACGACGTGTATCTTGATCAGGAACACTAATTCGTCTCAGCTCGTCATAGATGGCATTCAGGTTTTTTGAAGCATTATTCACTTTGGTAACATTTTCATCCAACAAGTCGGCTGAGCACTGTCCACCTAAATCTTGGTTGACGGTCTGAATGACTTCCTTCCACTTCTTATAGCACACACTGAAGCGACGTTCAATTCTTTTCACTCGTTCGTCGTGTAGTGCTTGACCCTTCTCCGTTCTCTTGCAGACTCTTTGGTCTCTTTGTGGCTCTTCTTCAGGAGTTGAATCAGGACCTTCTGGACAGTCAGTCGCTTGTGAATGCGTGTCATCATGTGAATGTGTGTCTTCATGAGACTGCGGCTCATCCTTGACGCTTGATCTTGTCTCTACGAAGATTTGGCTTTCGTTGCTATTCGTATCACTACGACTATTTGGCATCTTCTATCTGCAGGATTCCTCCAGCAGTGAAGCACTGAGTTCTTACTTCACCATGAGTTCTTACTTTACCATGAGTTCTTACTTTTCCATGAGTTCTTACTGTAGCTTCCTCAGATTCAAAGTCGACAGCACAAATATTCTTTCCAATACTGATTAGGTTTATTCTTGAGTATGCACCTTAACTTTGTACATAATCTTAAACCCAACCGTAAGAACTGTAACATAAATCAAATAAACAATTATACAATGAACAATTTACATATTGTAGACTATTAATCTTAAGACTGATCCTTTGTTGGTTTTATCACACGAATTTACATCTTGATTTAGAACCGTAGTTACATATCAATTCACTCTAATGCTAGGAAAGGTAATAAACATAATTAGTATATTAACAGAACACAAACCTCATTGGCTGCATGAAATATCTAAGGAGAGCTATGGTCACGTTGTACCCTGTTGGTCTTATCTTTCCGAATGACTCTTTGGAACTAACTTTGGAACCTTTGTAACGTGGTAACCGCGGTAATTAGCAGTGTAACCATGGAAATTAACGTTGTCAATGTTCTTAGAAGAACAGAAGTTCTATCCACAAGTTCTATTATACACTATTATACAATTTTACAAACTTAAAACCAACTAAGAATATAAACTGCTTAAGTAGGCAGTTACACTGAACACACCACATTTTGAAATGGCCATGCCCATCAGTGTTGATAGCTTGACTCAGGGAAGAGCATTTTGTCGCTTACTATTTAAACAAGTATTCAGTCCCCATAATACTTACTCTCAGATTTAATCCATCTGAAGCTGGCCACCTTTGATAAAGACATCTAGTACCCCCGGTGAATAGAATACTACTGATGACGTGTCCTGAAATTACATCTTTCCCATGTCTAAGCCACAGCTCTCACGCATCTCTCAATATCATGGCAAACCTCATGTAACATCATATTGCACAGCTTACATCATGCCCCGTGTTTCATGAATCAAAAGTTATGGAATTAACATTAAAATGTACAACTACATACTATGTAGTGTATATGATAAAGATTACAGATTTCACAAATTGCAATGTACAGTCACACATCAATTACACACAATTTAATGATGGGCACTGTACACACCGTCATGCCGCCTATCATTACTGCGTAAAGTGACGGCTCCATCAGTTTCAACTCCCACCGACATGCAAGTCCCAGTCTGCATTCACTTAAGGGCACTATACCGCTTCTTATTACAGCTCAGCTCAGCTGAGCGACCACACATTGATTTATCGGATTCCTCTGGGAACACACACACACACACACACACACAATACAGGTAGTTCTGCGAAATTCAACATCGTTATCTTTCTGTAACCTCTGACCTTTAATGCATTGACAGATGAAAGACCCTCATCAGCATCACAGGAGTGTGCTTGTGTGTATGACTGTAAATATATGTGTTTCTCTCTCTCTCCTTCGCTTTTGTTTTCTCTTTCTCCGTCTTTGTGAATGTGTGTGTGTGTGTATAAAGGCCAACAATCAGACTCATGCTCCACCTTTTGAAGCTCAACTCCACTGGGAAGCAATGAAACATTGATGAGTGGCGCACATACATGCGCATGTGTTTGTGTGTGTGTGTGTGTGTGTGTGTGTGTGTGTGCATGAAGAAGGGGGGGGGGGGTTGCTAGACAGCTTGTCATACCATCTTTATAATTCTTTATGGGGACCAAACGTGTCAACAATGTATATCAAATAAAATTCAAATGAAATAAGCACTTATTTTACAACCTAAAAGAGATACTGCCAATAGCTGTAACATGCTGTGTGTGTGTGTGTGAGAGAGAGAGAGAGAGAGAGGAAGTGTATTTGTGAATGGGGAGCATGTGTGGCAAATAAAAAATGGTGTAGTTGGTATTTGCCTGAGGAATATCTAGTTTATCACATATGTGTGTACATGCGCACACAACACACACACACACACACAGAGCTGCAGGGTTATAAGACACTCATGAAGAAGGCATCCTATCTTATTAGAGCCAGTCACTCTGGGTGTCCATCACCAGTGTGATTAATAAAAACCCAAAGCTGACAGACTGCCAATCAGCACACACACACACACACACACACACACACACACATGCATACACACACACAGGCCTAGCACACACTCACATGCACACAGATGCGCGTATACACACACAGGCCTAGCACACACTCACAAGCACACAGATGCACACACACACGCACACACACACACACACACACACACACACACACACACACACACACACACACACACACACATTCTTTGTGAGTGGAACAGAACAGATGGACAGACGTTCCTTGCTCCTACAGGTGAGGGTCTAGTTTTAACAGTTTAACAATTTGACACACTGACTAGACACACACACATGTGCACACAACACACATGTCGGCCGTGTAACATACTGTACTGAGTTTTTGGGGGTGCTGTCTAATTTGAGCGCCAAATTTCAGAAACCATCACTCTTTACAGCTGATGCTTATTAGTTTGGCCCAGCAGGATGAGTTTCACAGCTGCAGACACTCTTGCTCTTGCTTTCTGTCTGTGAGATGTTTGGTCATTTCTCCACAGACTAACCCACTATTCCACCTGCATCGAAAAAATGTGGCTTTATCCTGTCTCAAAAGAGGATAAGATAATGGTTTAGAGACCTGGACATTTAAGGTTCACAGGTTGATTAGGAATTTTATTTAATCAAATGACAGAATTGTGTACTTTGTTGGAAGACAAGGGGTGGAATACAAAGGTCCAAATATCTTATGAAATGATTAATTCCAAAAAGGGTGACACTATGGTTCAAATCCCAATCCTTGTGGCCATGTTGGTTTTCTCCAGGTTCTCCAGTTTCCTCCCACAGTCCACAAACATGGATGCAATGTGAATTGGCTGCTTAAAATTTTCCGATATACATATAGTGTGTGTATGTGTGTGAGTGTGTGCCCAGCGATGGATTGGCGCCCTGTCCTGTAAAGGGCTCTAGTGCACCCTATGGCCAGCAGGGTGTTATCACCCTACTGCACGCCACCCACTCTTCCATTCCATGGGACCTGCACCATGTGTGCTGCTCCCTGCCGTATATGGGCATGGTTGGAATATTCCACACTCTATCTATAAATGTCGCATAACAAAATGTATATTGTACAAAATGTATATTGAGTATATTGTTTTAACCTTTATAAATTTAGTAAAAAAAAATTAAAGCAGTGTAATACCATAATTCAAAATGTAATAATATTAATAATACAATCAATATTAAATTCAATTCATTCTAACTGTCACGAGCACCTGCTGCACCTGTCCCTCGTTTTCGGTTTTCATTATCTCACTTGGGTGATTGGTTGGGTTTGTCACGTGTTTAGTTGGTTTTCTATTTAGTCTGTTTTATCCCGAAACTCTGAGCACGTCTTTGGTTTGAGGTTATTCTACCCAACGTTACGTTCTGTTCATTTATCCCCGTTCTGTTGGTGCTTCGGCACCATCTCTTAATAAATTCTGTTTTGGTTTTTATCCCGGTGTTCCAGTCGCCTCCTTCCCGCATTTCCGCCACGGTGTGTCGCTGCGCGGGCGTTCCGCGCAGGTCACATTCGTGGGAGCGTCTCCCTCTGTCTAGACCGGCGGACGCCGTGGTCTACGCTTCGCCGGATCCCGGGAGACGCTCATTATGCGTGAGCGGCGTCCGCGATGTCCGGCGGACCCGCTCCCCTCTGGGGGATTATGGACAGGATTCGTGACAGAAAGACGTGCCAAACATCGGAGGCTACTGGACACCTGGGGTCATCCAACGTGTGCTGAGAACCAGACGCTGAACCACCGATCCGACCGAGTCCGAGGGCCGGGGACCGCCAGCGGCAGAGCCCGGCTACCGGAGGGCGGCAGTCGTTGAGTCGGGACCGACTGAGGCCGTTCGCCATCGGTCCCGAGCACCAGAGGCCGCCCATTTTGGACTCGGGGCACCAGGAGGTGCATGCCCCAGCCTCGCAGCCAGAGGACGTCCATCTGCGCTGCGAGAGGACGCGTCTTCGTCGTCAGCTGGGAGCAACCGGCTGGTTACAGCCCGAGGGACTTGTTACCCCCCCCCCGTTTGTTATTTTCTGCATGCATTTATTATTGTTATTATTTTTGTTCTTTTGGTTTGGGTCGCTTTCCCTTTTGCGCGACCCTTGGGGTGGGGGTATGTCACGAGCACCTGCTGCACCTGTCCCTCGTTTTCGGTTTTCATTATCTCACTTGGGTGATTGGTTGGGTTTGTCACGTGTTTAGTTGGTTTTCTATTTAGTCTGTTTTATCCCGAAACTCTGAGCACGTCTTTGGTTTGAGGTTATTCTACCCAACGTTACGTTCTGTTCATTTATCCCCGTTCTGTTGGTGCTTCGGCACCATCTCTTAATAAATTCTGTTTTGGTTTTTATCCCGGTGTTTCAGTCACCTCCTTCCCGCATTTCCGCCACGGTGTGTCGCTGCGCGGGCGTTCCGCGCAGGTCACATTCGTGGGAGCGTCTCCCTCTGTCTAGACCTCTGTCTAGACCTCTGTCCGCGATGTCCGGCGGACCCGCTCCCCTCTGGGGGATTATGGACAGGATTCGTGACACTAACTCATGGTTATAACCACATGCATATACATTTTTATGGTACAATATGCTTGTAAAAAGATGGCCATATTAAGGTTCAGAGGTGCTGCAGCCTATCCTAGCACATCTATAGTTGTTGGTACAATGATGTACAGTCATGGGGCAATTTAGTATCTCTATTTTACTCATTAGCATGTCTTTGGACTATGGGAAGAAATCGGAGTACCCAGATTAAACTCACAGGGAAGACACACTCCACACAGAATGGACCATTGGTCACCCCAAACCCAGGACATTTTTGCTGTTGGGTAGAAGTGTTATCTGCTGCAGCACTGTGATGCCTTGTGGAAGACAAGTACATCCACCCACATTGGCATGTTACTGACATGTGAACTAAACCCCAGACCCAGCAGCCATACAGCACCAACATGATCTCTTTTATATCACTGCCATACCTGATTGATTAATGGATAATTCAATTATATAGGTTGAAGTACTCGCATTGTCAGTAATGGATCTTGGTATTGTCATGAGAATATCTCTACTTCCTATTGAGCTGCACTGAATAGGGAGAGAGGGAGAGATACAGAAAGAGGAAGAGAAGTCCCAGAGAGACTGATTAACCCTCATCTGTCAGAGGATGAGGGGATCTCAGAGGGACTGGCGAGAGGCGATGTGGATCAACACGATTCTGTTCAGGCTGCAGAGGATTAGAGAACATGAGCACACAACCGAATGACAACGCATCGAGTGGTAGTGAGCCAAGGCCTCTGGGCTCATCTTATAATCCCAAAGATGTTTTCTCAGTTAGGTGGGAAAACCAGTTTTACATGAGTTCCCAACTCTTCTCCTCACTACATTTTTACTTTAACGTGACCCAAACCTGACCAAATGCTGCAGCAACATCATGCAAATATCAACACTGTCATAGACTTGCAGCCTGGACCAGTGTAGGATAAAAATCCCCCATTCACCCCTGCTTCAGAGAGACATAACATAATTAATAAAACATCAGATTTTGGAGACAGCCGTTAACTCATTAAAATGCAATAACCAAAGCAGCAAATGTCGATGCGGCTCCCTCGTTGCTTATTGTAACCTACAAGGCGCTCCAGTTCTCAGCCCTCTCCATCACATTTAATCTCCTTGTTACGTCAATACGAGTGTATCATGATAACAAAGTTCATGCCTTTATTGTTCCATACAGAACAAAATGAATCTTAGACCACCCTTAACAAGTGCTCTACTGAGAGCTGTCTTTAGTTCATCAGTTCTCAAGCAATGCCACATACGCCATTCCCTCAGCTTCTCCTCATTATCCAATAATCCCCCACATGTGAAACACATCACATGCGAAAAAGGGAATGGTTTAATACAGCAAACCAGAAATGTCATAAAAAACAGTGGATGAATATAATATAATGACTTTACTAAAACAAAATGTGACGTGATCTGACTGAGGTTTAAGAAATGAGAATCGAGGCAGGTAACAGATAAAAGTAATACACAAATAATGCAGGTTATCAGTGGTATTTAATTAGCTTGATTTAGAGCATGTCAGTGTGTCATTTCTATCACAATGAAGAAAATGGCATGCACAAATTATCTTAATTATTCATTGTTTTTTAGTTAATTTTGAGCGTAACCTGCAATAAACCATCAGCATGTTGCTTGCTGTTCCCTTTATGAGCCAGGTACGCTCTGATTTTGTGGCAGATTGCTATTTCAGTGGAGCAGCTACCTGGAATAATTGCGCTGGTCCTTGAGGTTCTCCATTTTACAGTGAATGGAGAAAACACAGTACAGTGTAGATCAGGAGTATTTAATTAGAATTCAGTAGGGTCCAGTTAGAGGAAATTTGTCAGGTCAAGGTCCAAATGGTCATAATTTCAAACTGTTACAATTTACTTCCATATGCTGTGACTATATGTATATATAGACTATATGTTATATTTGAACATTTTTATTATTTTAAATGCTTTAAAAAAACAAGCTCCATTAAAGAAACATATTGCAATTAAAAAAAGTGCTTCATAAAGTGCATGCCAATAGAAAAAGTTAGCTCATTAACTTGATCTTATACATCTTAACAGTTTTTTTCCATCTTGTATTCCTTTCAGTTTTTGTCGTACCAGTTTTTTTAGAGCATGCCATCTGAATTGGCCTTTCTTTATCTTCTAACTGCTGCTTTTTGCTTCGTATCTTGTCTGTGCATGTTTAGCGTGTCCAAATCTGTCTGAGATTGGTGACCTTTGGTGATCTTACTATGCACGCAAATCTGTGAGTTTGCTGAACAGCAAAGCCTGTACCACAAATACAAGAAAAGTTCAACCGTTTAAAATAAACAGTGAAAATTAAATCAATAGTTTATCAGTTTGGGTCCACCGTGATCAACGTCTATGAACTATGAAATACATCGTAACGCACCTTGTGAATGGTGTAAGATAGGGTTCTTAATTCATTATACAATTTCATATTCTTTCTCATCTTGGTTTTCATAGTATTTGTTTGTCAGCTTGAAATATTCTGGTCATCCAAATCACTAAGATCAAACATCATAGCTATTTTCTCTGATAATGCTACAAACTTCCTAAGGCTGCTGGTCCAAATCTTTTATTTAAAGTGCACTGCTGCAATTACAACTGTATAAATAAGTAGATATTAGGAGAGTGAGTATGAAGTGACCAGTGAGTATATAAACAAACATATGATATTTTGTCTTACAATATTAGCAAAGGGGGCGACACGGTGGCTTAGTGTTTAGCACATTCGCCTATTAACATTGGAGATCCAAGTTCGAATCTCAGAGTTCGAGTTTCCATGTTCTCCCCGTGTCCGTGTAAATTTTCTCCAGGTTCTCCGTTTTCCTCCCACACTTCAAAAACATGGATCAGGTCAATCTCCAAATTCGTTTTTCATTCATTATCTTCCACTTTATCCTATATTAGGGCCGCAGGGGGGGTGTGGGGTTCCCCATGCCCATCCAGGGGAGAACGTTTCAGGTGCTGGGCAGACACACCCAGGACAGGACGCCAATCCATCGCTGGGCACACACTCACTCAGACACACTCTATATGGGGCAATTTGGAGAACTCAATTGACTTGATCCATGTTTTTGGACTGTGGGAGGAAACTGGAGAACTCGGAGGAAACCAAAGCGGACACGGGGAGAACATGGAAACTCCACCCAGATGGGGATTCGAACCAGGAATCCCTAGCGCTGAGAGGCGAATGTGCTAACCACTAAGCCACCGTGCCGTCCCAATCTCAAAATGAACAATGAGAAATAACTTTGAGGTTAGAGGTAGGTAGTGAAACATTACTTTCATTTAATTATAAGCATCATAAAAACTTACATTACATTTTTGTTGAATTTTTAAAGTTAGCCATCTGTCTATTCACTGTGTAATCAGAGAAGTAGCTAATTTGTTGCTGCATGGTTTATTTATCTTTCATTTTTAATGAGTAAACTATTTTTATGCAGTGTCACTAATGTGTACAGTCTTCACAATCACTGCCTTAATTTACAAACATGCTCCAAATTGTTGTGGAAAGCAATGGGTTTCAATATGAGTAGTAGATATTAGGTGGATATCGTAGCCTTAGACATAAACACCTGGACTGCACCGATGGGACCGAACCTGGCTAAATAGTGCACACTACAGCAGGGTTAAAAAGAAGAAGTGCACACTCACACTGTTGTTTGATGGCCTCAGGTGTATAAAATAAAAGGCTGAAGTATGAAATGAAATGCACCAAGGAGCAGACTTCCACTCTCCATCCATCACTGCACCAATGCGGCCAATGTTTATTAGAAATGATCCTCGCCATCTGCAGCATTTAGAAGCTTCTGATTGGCCAAAACTCAAACCCAAATGCTGCTTAATTATTGATGTTGGTATATTGCTGATTTCAGTTTTCTCCTCCCTCCCCAGTGTGTGTTTGAAACTGAGAGGGGAGAGAATTTATCTAACTCTGCAACTGCCGTGCTGCAGCCATGTGTGTGTGTGTGTGTCCTTTTATTGGTGGCGTCCTCAGTATTTACTACGCATAAAGTAGTCTCACTACACATACTGCAGCTGTCATTACTACAACACTGAAAATTGGGAAAAAGGATTAAAAGGTAAACAATGGGAAAAGCCAAGCCAGAAAACATGTTTACAAACAAGTTTACAAATTTTTTTTTTGCTTTTGCTTGCATATACACAATTGCACCTGCACTGTGAGCAGTACAGTCACGTTCAAGTTCAAATTACAGTAATTTATTTATATAGCACTTTTTTACAACAGCAGCGTTAAAATGTTATAATTTACAAAGCAGCGTTACAATATTATAAGCCTGAACCCCCAAAGAGCAAGCCGAAGCGACAGTGGAAAGAAAAAAAAAACCCTCCAAGTTACATTGTTTCTTTTTAATGTAGAAACCTTGTGAGGACCAAGGAACTTCTTGAGTTACCTGCACATGTGCTGTTACCTGTGCAATCACCTGCAATGTCCTGTTAACTGTACAGTCAACTGCGAATGCAATGTTACATATCCTGTCACCTGTACATTCACCTGCAAATGTAATGTTACCTATCCCATCACCTATACAGCACCTGCAAATGCAATGTTACCTGTTCTGTTACATGTACATTCACCTGCAAATGTAATGTTACCTGTACGGTCACCTGTAGAGTTAACTGTAAAGGCAATGTTACATGTCCTGTCACTTCTACAGTCACCTGTAAATTCACTGTTACTTGTGCAGTCTTCTACACTTGCAACTTTACTGTAGCCTGTTCAGTCATCTGCACCTCCACTGTTAGCTGTTCTGTCACCTGCACCTGTGCAGTTACCTGTACAATTACCTGTATGGTCAAATGCATGCATACATCCAACCTGTCAGCTGTACAGTCAACTGCAAATACACTGTTACTTGTCCCGTCACCTGTACTGTCCCCTGTAAATGCACCGTTACATGTCCTGTCACCTGCACCTGTGCTATTAGCTGTACAATCACCTATATGGTAACCTGAAAATGCATTGTTACCTGTCCTATCATCTGTATAGTCACCTGCAAATGCACTGTTCACTGTTCTGTCACCTGTACAGTCACCAACAAATGCAATGTTACATATCCTGTCACCTGTACATTCACCTGCAAATGTAATGTTACCTGTCACATCACCTGTACAGTCAACAGTAAAGTGATAAAGTGATTTTGCCTCCTGTGCATACAAAGATGAATTTGTCCTCCACATTTAACCTATCAGTGCAGTGAAACACACACAGTGGGCACTGGAGCAGTGGGCAGCTTTGAATACGGCACCCAGGCAGCAATTGGGATCAGGTGCCTTGTCCAAGAGCACTTCAGCCATAGTACTTGGTGGGACCAGGAATCGAACCGGAGAGGCTGGTTCTTTTACCACAAGCCCATGAGTGCCCCACCACAAGCCCATGACTATATATACACTACGGGTTACATAATTCTGGAAGTCATCACCAATAGTATTTACTCTGATACTTGCCCTGTAGTCTACACTGCTACTTACACCAGCACTTAAATTGTTCTTGTTTCAGCATAATTAAGTGTACTGTCTCCTTTTGTAAACTTTAAGTCATACTGTAACCTTCAGTGTGTTCTGCAAAACAACCGTGTGTATATTAAGGATTTAATGCTGTCCTCTAGCGTTTCAATCAAACGCACACGCTTTTTTACTTTTCACAATGAGCTATTACACGCACAAACACACACGCGCGCACGCGGAAAAAGAGATATATTTGTAAATATGTATGAATGTATATTTATCTTGTGACGCGAGTTGAGTTTTTTGTGCAATAATCATCTCTTAAAGCAAAATAACACATACGCAGGTGGACACTGCCCTCTAATGCTCATAAACTTTACAGCTTCGGTTTTTGCATCTTAACTGAAAACAATTAAAGAGTATCCTCTACATGAAACGAACCTCTGCATACTGTAAAACACTATTTTATTATTATTTCAATTCTCTATCTTTTGCTGATCCTCTACAATGGTCGTGGTGGTGGGTGGGGGGGTCAAGGGGGATTCCTCATGCTCATCCAGGGGAGAACGTTTCATATAAACCCAGGACAGGGAGCCAATCCATCGCTGGGCACACACTCACTCACACAGTGACAGAGACACACATATTTTATAGGTGCAGTTTAAATAGGGGCAATTCACCTTGAATTCAAGATTTTGGCCTGTGAGTGGAAACTAAAAAACACGTAAAAAAAAACCCCGCAGACATGGAATGCTGAGTACATACCATTGTTAAAGCATAGCTTCTGGGGCGTCTCGCCATCTGGAGCTAGTTGCTAACCTGCTGTGTTTTGAAACAAGTGAACCAACTTATCTTATTGTCTTCCGCTTATTCCAAAGGGTTCTCCATGTCCTTTCAGAGGAGAACGTTTTAGACGCTGGACAGATACACCCAGGACAGGGCGTTAATCCATCGATGGGCACATACACTATATAAGGGAATTCAGAGAAGCAAATTCACCTTGAATCCATGTCTGACCGTAGCTCAGTGACGGAGAGGCAGACCCAATGGGATTGTTCATTGAGCATAATTAGTGCACCTGATATAATTATAATAATTAATTATGTTAATAATAACATAATTAGGGCTCCGTTTGACGTCTGTGTGCAGGTTTATAAGCTGTATAATCACATGCCGCGAATAGAACGTTTCCATGGACCCAACAGGTGAGAAACATCAGCTTACACGTTTGTGGTTTACGTACAGTTTAAGTACTATGTGAATAAAGTCGGGCGGCACGGTGGCTTAGTGGTTAGCACGTTCGCCTCTCAGCGCTAGGGATTCCCGGTTCGAATCCCCATCTGGGTGGAGTTTCCATGTTCTCCCCGTGTCTGCGTGGGTTTCCTCCGGGTTCTCCGGTTTCCTCCCACAGTCCAAAAACATGGATTAAGTCAATTGAATTCTCAAAAATTGCCCCATATAGAGTGTGTCTGTGTGAGTGAGTGTGTGCCCAGCGATGGATTGGCGCCCTGTCCTGGGTCTATCTGCCCAGCGCCCGAGATGTTCTCCCCTGGATGGGCATGGGGAACCCCACCGCGACCCTAATAGAGGATAAAGCGGGAGATAATGAATGAATGAATGAATAAAGTCGTTCCTGTTGGGGAGAAATTCTGACCGCGTTTTCCAAATAGATGGCATGCTCCACTGGTGAGGTGTTTTACTTCTTTGCTTTGCTCTTTGCGCCCTTACGTAAAAATAAGCAGACCAAAGAAAAGAAAAGGAGTGCCGATTGCTTATAAGAAATGGACAACTGATTATTTTTTAAAGGAAGTTTGATTAACGTCTATATGTCTGATATAACAAACTGTTGCGGTTTTCAAAGAATACATAATCAGTTGTCACTTTACTATGCTGTCCAGCAGTCAACACAAGACTGACTGTGAGGTTACTGGCTAATTTACAGAATAAGCAAAAAAATGCAACAAGCTGCAATTCAAGAGTTAAGTACCAAGGTATCTTTCTTGCTGGCATTCGAATTAGCAAAGCCTACCAAGCCTTTCATTGAGGTTTTAAAACCAAGTGTCTAGAGAGCAATGAAATTTTGATTAAGAAAAAGGTGGAGTCCTTTAAGTTTTATTCATTGGCACTGGATACTAGACATAATAAAAAATCATCTAGATAAATATTCTACATGTTATCTTTTAAATATTTTAAACCTACATCTTTTATCTAATAGTTTTTTTTCTTGTCATTTATATTAGTTCACACTTCAGCATGTTTTTCATCTGATCCTGGCTCTGCCCTTCTGGCAAATTTTAGTTCCCTTTGTGACCCGCGAGTCAGAAAATTGTCCCTACCCTAAGTTAGACAGAGCCGACAAGAGCCTATTACTCTTTGTGAAAACAAGATTAATAAATTAGGTAAAGATGGGAAGAGCTTCAAAATAATGCAAATGGTGCTGACATATCAAATGTCAACCTTCTGCATTGAACAGTTCCTGTCAAGATCGTTAAGTGATTTTATTTTTTTTCCTGACAATTACATTGTGGTTCTGCCCTTAATGTTTTTATTTTGTTTTTGTTATTTTAAATGCTGTGTTTGGGGTCATTTAGATATTTATTTTAAACATAAAGTGTCTTTCTATGATCTGTCGCTCTCTAGTGGAACAAACGTGCAACTACGGTTTCTTTCATTTATTAAGTAACAAAGCATAACCGGTTTATTGCGTAAAATTTAAGGATTTAATATTCATTCTACTGTCAGTATTGTACAATACACACACACACTCACTGTGAGAACTCAATTGATATTTAATCAATGCTCAATAACATTCGCTCTTATTTCTAATGATTCTACGATGATGGGTTAAGCAGAAGATGCAGTTTATAGCATGATGAATACTGTCGGAGTGCCATTATTAAAACAATCACAAATGAAATGTGTGTCTGTAGTGGTAGGTGGAAAATATGTGGTTTAGAGTGTGTAGGTGTGGTGTTACAGCCGTTTCAGCTCTATCAGATTGTCTAATGGAAGCCAAAGGTCTTGTCCCTTAGGATCAGGCCACTAATGGGGAAATATTGAGCGCTTCTGGCCACAAGGTTTTTTATTTTATAGCAATTGTAGCCCTGAGTCTCTTCAAAAGGGAAACAATGTGTAGGGGATGGGACACATTACCTTTAACATTTTATTAAAACAAGATGATTAAAAAGGAGACTAAATATCTGAAAACTTTGTAAGGTTATTAATGAGGCATATTCTTATAATTGAGATATGTTCAACATGTAAGAGCAAAAAGACATTTACATGACTGTAGGGATCAATTCAATCAATTTAATTCATTGTGATGGATTTAGTCCGACCAAAGACATCTACAGGAACTGATTTAGACCATTTTAACCAAAGAAAACTGCAGGAACTGGTTCAGACAAGTTTAATTTAAAGACAACTGTTGGAACAGGTTTAGACAAGTTGACAGTAACCAATGAAACCAGAAACCAATGACAGTAGGAGGATGTCACAAATGCTCCCTCTAGCAGCAATTCCGCTACATCTGGTGGTGGTTCTGTGGGCGGTCTCACACAGACTCGGTCTCGCTCCAGGTCACCGGAATTCTGATTCCAGTTTCCGGTTTTTGTTCACCTCCCACTTCCATATCAGTCCTTCCTTTGTTCATGTTCGTCGCATTGGTTTTTTGTTACCTGACTTTCCATTGTGTGATTTCTGTTACAGGATAAAGCGCTCTGCTGCCTCATTGCTCCCCGTCTTGATGGTGTCGGCCATCGTCTTCATCGTGGGTTACACCGTCTACTGGTAGGGAGCAGTAATTCGGTGGTTAGAGTGTTGGCTATCGATCTGAAGGTGGGGGGGAGGTTCAAAATCCCAAGTACACTGAAGTTACCAATGTGAGTCCTTGAGCAAGACCCTTAACCCTCATTGCTCCAGGGATGTTGTGATTAACCCTGTGCTCACCTTATATGTCGCTTTGGATAAAAACGTCTGCTAAATGACCAAATATTTTGAAAATGTACTGGCGTCTGGCCAGCCTGCCTCCTTTTTGTGTTTGTGTTTTGTTTTGCGTTATTTATTTTGGAGGTCTATTTTTGTTCATTAAATACCGTTTTTGCATCTATGATGGAGTACATTTGTTTGCTATGCACACGCCGTGTTCGTAACACAGGAACAGGTTTAGACCAGTTTAAATCAAAGACAACTGTAGTAACAGGTTAGGACCAGTTTAAATCCAAGCGATTTGTAGGAACAGGTTCAGACAAGTTTAAGCCAAAGACAGTTACAGTAACAGGTTTAGACGAGTTTAAACCAAAGACCACTGCAGGAACAAGTTTAAAACAAAGACAGATGTTGGAACAGGTTTAGAGAAGTTTAAATGAAAGACAACTACAGTTACAGGTTAGGGCCAGTTTAAATCAAATAGAATTTTAGGAACAGGTTTAAACCAGTTTCTATCTGATTAGCATTTAACATCTGGAACAGACTTGGGCCATTTTATTTTAAAAAGACAGATTAGCATTCAGTAGGTTTGGAACAGTTAAATTTTAAGGCAGATTTATCACACATACTTGTGTTGCCAGCTTAGTTTGTTGTTACATTTAAATTCTTTTTAGACCTTCTAGCAACCTATTATTGTAAAGAATAGAGACAGATCTAGTGACTTTTTGGAGACTTTGGGAGTCTCCAAAGTAAACACATGTTCTTCAGTTTCTGTTTTCAGCGAGCAGCGGTTTCAGCATTGCTCCATGTCCACACTGCAACTGAACTGTTGTAACGCCTAGGGCACCCGTTTCTCGGCGTTTGTTTGTGTTTGGGTTCTGTGTTTGTGTTCCTGTGTTTAGTTGATTAGCTGTCTCGTGTGGGTATTTTAGTTAATTAGCTTTGCGGGTTCATTGGGTGGTTTTGTGCACGTGGTGGGATATGTCTAGGTATTTAGTTCCGGGGTTTTCATGTCTTCCGTGCGCGTCTTCGTTTTATGTTACACTGTCCTTTGTACCTGTGTGTTTGGTGTTTTGAGCACCCTCAATAAATTTCCTTATTTGTACCACCTGCGTGCCTGGCTCCCTTCTGCGCGTTAGAGCGCTGCGGCTCTGCGCCGTGTTTGCGCAGCCGCGTTTAAATCCAGGTGGACTCGTGTGACAGAAAGACGCGCCAAAGTTTGGGGAGTCCAGAGCCCAGGTAGGTGATTTTTACATTTTTCTTTGGGGGGGCCGTATAGCCTCGTACTCGCGGCGCGCTCCGCCGTCTCCGCGAGTGCGCCGTTATGCGGAGCCCGCCGTCCCGGAGCCGGGGGAGCGGCTCAAACAGCGTCATGGCGGAGTGTAGCGACTCCGATGAGGAATGGATGTGGAGGTATGGTTTTGAGGCGCTCTGCGCAGAGGAAGGTCTGGACATTGTTCAGATTTCCGATGATGAGGCGGGCGAATCTTACCTGTATGGGCACATTCTGCCCGTACACACCCTCCGCAACACTGAGGAGTTCTGGACGGAGGTTCCAGTCTGGTTTGTTAAACCCACGGTGGCGAGACACAGACGCAGAGCGCGGCGACGGCGTGGAGTGAAGCCGCAGCGGGCGCACAGCGCAGCTGCGGAGCGCGAAGCGTGGACTGCGGGGCAGTCACTTGACGCGACCGCGCCGGTCCGTGCCGCGTCTGGGTCGCGCTGCGAGGGGGCGGTACCGGAGCCGCAGGCCGAGTGTGTGAGTGTGTTGTGTCCCCGTCCTCCTATGTGTCGTATGATCAGTCTGTCGTCCCCATGTCTGACATGTTTGTGTCCATGTGTTTTGGCGTTGCGGCGGGGGTTTATGTTTTCTGTGTGCAGGATGGAGAGCCCGAGGCGCCGGCCGAGGTCATGCCAGCGTGCGTGCCCGCCGAGGTCCGCCCATCGTGCGTGCCCGCCGAGGTCCGCCCAGCGTGCGTGCCCGCCGAGGTCCGCCCAGCGTGCGTGCCCGCCGAGGTCCGCCCAGCGTGCGTGCCCGCCGAGGTCCTGCCTGCGTGCGTGCCCGCCGAGGTCCAGCCAGCGCGCGAGCCTGAAGTCAAGGGTCCGCGCGCCGTCCAGCCCGAAGTCAAGGGTCCGAGCGCCGTCCAGCCCGAAGTCAAGGGTCCGAGCGCCGTCCAGCCCGAAGTCAAGGGTCCGAGCGCCGTCCAGCCCGAAGTCAAGGGTCCGCGCGCTGTCCAGCCCGAAGTCAAGGGTCCGCGCGCCATCCAGCCCGAAGTCAAGGGTCCGCGCGCCGTCCAGCCCGAAGTCAAGGGTCCGCGCGCCGCCCAGCCCGAGCAGCAGGGGCCGCACGCCGCCCAGCCCGAGCAGCAGGGGCCGCACGTCCCGCCGCCAGGGGGCGTCCGCCTCGCCACGCCGCCAGGGGCGTCCTCCGGACCACGCCGCCCGTGGGCGTCCACCTGACCCCGCAGCGAGAGGGCGGGGCCCATTCCTCGCCCAACGTGGGCGGCCACCGGACCACGCAGCTAGAAGGCGTGGCTCATTCCTCGCCCGACGGGGGCGTCCACCGGATCACGCATTAGGAGGGCGTGGCCCTGTCCTGATCCGCCACGGGCGTCCACCTGACCTCGCGGCTGGAGTGCGTCCGCAGCTCCGCGTCCGCAGCTCCGCGCCCGCAGAGGGTGTCCACCCCGACACAGAACTTATGGACGTGTCACACGCCTCCCTCGCAGAGGGCGTCCACCGGAGGGCGCCTACATAGCCCAACTCAGGAGGGGCGGACGACCCCTCCCACCCCCCCAGGACTGTTTGTTTTTTGGGTTGTCTTGGTTGCGTCCCCTCGTTACGCGACCGTAAGGGCTGGGGTAGTGTAACGGGGCCTAGGGCACCCGTTTCTCGGCGTTTGTTTGTGTTTGGGTTCTGTGTTTGTGTTCCTGTGTTTAGTGATTAGCTGTCTCGTGTGGGTATTTAGTTAATTAGCTTCGCGGGTTCATTGGGTGGTTTTGTGCACGTGGTGGGATATGTCTAGGTATTTAGTTCCGGGGTTTTCATGTCTTCCGTGCG